>CM042543.1:3075000-3215000 GCA_023630585.1 Cranoglanis bouderius | reverse complement strand
GCTCTTGCTTACACTGAATATTCACTTTATCAGAAAAGATTTCATTCTGTTGCCAAAAGGGGGCGTAATTGTATTAGAGTGGACTGGTAACAGGGGCGAGACTAATCTATAGGAGCTTCCACATACTGTAGTTTTCTTTAGGACTGTAGTATAGTAATAGTATTAAAAGGAGTAACAAAAGTAGACCTGCATGCGCACACAATCGCATCAAAACCCTTCAGGGTATAAAATTATAAATAAAAAAAAAACAGAATAGAAACATTTTAAATGAACGTTATTGTTGAGTCTTTGTAGCAAAGTGCATGGCAGCGGACCCCGGGGGAACATTTACAGTGTAGCCTGATACATCACATGTGTATATACAGTACATATATATTTAATTCCATTACACGATTTATTAAAATAACTACAAACTAACGAATCATGACAAATCAGAAATGTGATTTCCAAGACTCAGAAGTCATTTACTTGATAAAGTGTCTCTCTCTCTGTCTCTCTCTCTCACACACACACACACACACAATGCAGTTTGTCATTTTACAGAGAAACCAGAAACTGTAAACTCCTCTCTCCTGGAGACTTTCTAGGGCATCATCACTGTTACAAAGTGCTGACACTGGAGACTCCTTCCATAAATGTTAAATGAACGTCTCCTAACAAAAAACGTCACCACATCAAAGATTACACGTTTTTCTCTGTTAAACAACAAGACACTTTTAAAAATCTTTTTATTGTTAGACTTAGATTATGTGGAGCGTACAAATCCGCCGTACAAATCCCCCTGAACGAGCTGTTACTATAGAAACGATAACGTCAGAATGAGCGCATGCCGCGTGGTTATACAAATTAATGCACACCTTCAGACCGTGCTGTGGTATAAGGCTAAGGCTAACACACACACACACACACACACACACACACGTTAGCTAGTATGATAATAACTCCGAATGTACAAACTAGCTGAATGCTAATCGCCAGCTGTCACGATACAAACCGCCATGACAGATGCGAAGTGTACGCAACAGCAGATAGATTACAGTGATGTGTATTATGTCTCGCTCTCGCCGTCACGTCTGTTAAAGTTAAGATTTGTTACGAAATATTTGCTGTGTTTGAAAAAGAGTGTTTTTATTTTGAAATATAGTGCAAGAGTCAAACGTATCAGGTGAAAAAAATCACAGGGTAAATACAAATACTTAAACAGACTGAAGTACAGTAACAAAGTAATGGAGGCAGTGGTGATGGAATATTCCTTTATTTAATTCATATTCAGAAAATCCTTTAGAATAATATAGCGTTAATCAATAAATGAACTTGTAATGTTAAAAAAAAAATAATGCTAAAATCTAAGCAACTCTAGGGGGCAATGCACTTTATTTTTATTTTATTAATTTTCAGAAAATAACACTTTTACATATTTGAGCAACGATTTGCTCAAATTGCCCCGAATTCCCCAGGACTCAAATTATCTGGAATGTTTCATAAAAACGCCATGCATTACGGCTAAGAAATTTATATCAGCACAATTTAGTGCTTAATAGGTTTATATTTTTATGTAAATAAGTCTTATCTTACATTAATTCCTTCGTATTAAGCGAAAAAGCCTGACCATTCTCCAGCCAAGCAAGTTCAGATAAGACAATGCTATGCCAAGAGATGATGATATAGAGAGCTTCTTCATGAACTGTGTGCATCTTGTCTAAACGTTTATTAGTAAATTAGTTTAGTGAACATACCGTCATCATGGCTGCCATGATGATACCTCATCCATGACTGTCGCTTTAAAAAAATCTCTGATTTGAAAGAAACAATGGGCTGCTGACTAAGTGTCTGAGCCACCAAAGGTCTAATCACGACTACGGCCATTTTAGAACTAGTGCTAACTTGACTGATCTGTAGCGCCGTTATCGTTTCTCCCGCAAAAATGAGCCAGCCATGCGCGACTGGTCCTTACAATCCCTTTAATTGAAATCCCTTAATCATCGTTTTGCTTTTTCACTAAGTACATAAAGCTTTCATAACCGCAGTATTCATGAGCTCATTCAGAAAACTATACAGGCTAGTGCTAATGCTAGTTTTGGCTTTTGTCCATGTATTTGCATAATAAACACTGCTCGCTCAATATAAAACAGAATAGTTGATGAAATCCATATTATATATATATATATATATATATATATATATATATATATATATATATATATATATATATATATATATACACACACACACACACACACACACACACACACACACACACACACACACACACACACACACACACACACACACACACACACACACAGGCGCAGCTCAATAAATTAGAATGTCGTGGAAAAGTTCATTTATTTCAGTAATTCAACTCAAATTGTGAAACTCGTGTATTAAATAAATTCAATGCACACAGACTGAAGTAGTTTAAGTCTTTGGTTCTTTTAATTGTGATGATTTTGGCTCACATTTAACAAAAACCCACCAATTCACTATCTCAACAAATTAGAATACTTCATAAGACCAATAAAAAAAACATTTTTAGTGAATTGTTGGCCTTCTGGAAAGTATGTTCATTTACTGTACATGTACTCAATACTTGGTAGGGGCTCCTTTTGCTTTAATTACTGCCTCAATTCGGTGTGGCATGGAGGTGATCAGTTTGTGGCACTGCTGAGGTGGTATGGAAGCCCAGGTTTCTTTGACAGTGGCCTTCAGCTCATCTGCATTTTTTGGTCTCTTGTTTCTCATTTTCCTCTTGACAATACCCCATAGATTCTCTATGGGGTTCAGGTGTGGTGAGTTTGCTGGCCATTCAAGCACACCAACACCATGGTCATTTAACCAACTTTTGGTGCTTTTGGCAGTGTGGGCAGGTGCCAAATCCTGCTGGAAAATGAAATCAGCATCTTCAAAAAGCTGGTCAGCAGAAGGAAGCATGAAGTGCTCCAAAATTTCTTGGTAAACAGGTGCAGTGACTTTGGTTTTCAAAAAACACAATGGACCAACACCAGCAGATGACATTGCACCCCAAATCATCACAGACTGTGGAAACTGAACACTGGACTTCAAGCAACTTGGGCTATGAGCTTCTCCACCCTTCCTCCAGACTCTAGGACCTTGGTTTCCAAATGAAATACAAAACTTGCTCTCATCTGAAAAGAGGATATTGGACCACTGGGCAACAGTCCAGTTCTTCTTCTCCTTAGCCCAGGTAAGACACCTCTGACGTTGTCTGTGGTTCAGGAGTGGCTTAACAAGAGGAATACGACAACTGTAGCCAAATTCCTTGGCACGTCTGTGTGTGGTGGCTCTTGATGCCTTGACCCCAGCCTCAGTCCATTCCTTGTGAAGTTCACTCAAATTCTTGAATCGATTTTGCTTGACAATCCTCATAAGGCTGCGGTTCTCTCGGTTGGTTGTGCATCTTTTTCTTCCACAATTTTTCCTTCCACTCAACTTTCTGTTAACATGCTTGGATACAGCACTCTGTGAACAGCCAACTTCTTTGGCAATGAATGTTTGTGGCTTATCTAGTGAACCAAACTGAGAGACCATTTTGAAGGCTCAGGAAACCTTTGCAGGTGTTTTGAGTTGATTAGCTGATTGGCATGTCACCATATTCTAATTTGTTGAGATAGTGAATTGGTGGGTTTTTGTTAAATGTGAGCCAAAATCATCACAATTAAAAGAACCAAAGACTTAAACTACTTCAGTCTGTGTGCATTGAATTTATTTAATACACGAGTTTCACAATTTGAGTTGAATTACTGAAATAAATGAACTTTTCCACGACATTCTAATTTATTGAGATGCACCTGTATATCTTATATCTCCATATATAATAGGAACAGCTGGACAGATTGCTGCTATAACGTGTATTAACAATCACTCCAGGACATAGAAAATGCTAACAAATCCCAAAAATAGAGCTATTTTTTGGGTTCTTTCCAACACAGTATAAACAAACGTCCAGTATACCATACAGTATGCGGTATTTCGGCACTATTAAAAATATATACAGTATGTATAATAGATTGGTATGAAAATAGAAAAATGCTACTCAAACCTAGTCATATCAAGCACTTAGCAAAATCAAAGCTCTGTTAAGTCCGGTTAAACCTCCTATAGATCTCATCATTCTTCAGAAGACCATGGCATATTTAGCGGCATGCAGAGGTGTGTTGACTTTCACTGTGTAGGAAGTGTGTGTGTGTGTGTGTGTGATTAGAATGAGAGATGATATTGTATGAGCTCATCCATGTCACAACAGTACTTACGATATGATACTATTTATGAATTCAGTAGCATTTTCGGAACTTGAACGGACGATCGTATAAATCAGTAAGCTGTTTTTGCCTTTACACAGTTTAGAGGCCTCGAGAGATTCAATGTGTCTGTTAGAACATATCACATTGTGCCTGGCTTCATTAAGAGCCGTTAAAAGCAACATCTATGACTGCACATGTAGCTTAGAGGAATGGAGAAGGCTTTTAAAAATGGCCTGAGTGTTGAGTCGTGGTTTGCCTCACAGTGAAGCAATGGGAAAAACTTGTATGTTGTGTTGGCGCTCAACTGTATGACACGTATGAAATGATACTGGGCTACTTGTGACATTTAAAAACAAAAAACAAAATAAGTGTTCCGCTGTTGTCCTGATGAAGCCAGATAGACCACCTAAAATAGAAAACTTGGCAGCCATGGTGACAGTTGCCAAGGTAAGAGCAGGGTTATCCTGGGGACGATGGCATGCTCCAGCTCAGAACGCAACTCACAGGTACAGGTACAGGATGTGGAAAAGCAAGAGAAGAAGGAGTTCACTGAGATACCTTAGTGTGAGGTGTACAGAACAACCTCCAAGATCCCAACCAGTCTGGCTTCAAAGCGGCACATTCCACAGAGACTGCCCTTTTGGATGTCACTGAGAAGCTACATGCTGCTAGATCAGCAAACTGTCATCAGTCCTCATTCTCCTTGACCTTTCAGCAGCATTTGACACAGTCAATCACAAGACTCTCTTGTCCACCCTCACGAGTCTCGGAATTCGTGGTGCAGCATGGCAGTGGTTTGCTTCCTACCTGGAAGGTCGCTCATACCAGGTGACATGGAGGGGATCCACATCTGCTCCCCACAGGCTCTCCACTGGCGTCCCACAAGGCTCAGTACTTGGTCCTATTCTGTTCTCCCTCTATACTCGATCTCTTGGTGAGGTCATATCCTGACATGGGTTCTCATACCACTGCTATGCGGATGACACTCAACTCATCCTCTCCTTCCCTCCCTCTGATCCTCTTGTTTCTGCTCGGATCTCAGCATGTCTGGCAGACATCTCCTCATGGATGGCAGCTCATCAGCTGAAACTTAATCCCAGCAAAACTGAACTGCTGTTCATCCCAGGAAGATTCATCACCATGTCAGGATCTTGTGATCTCCCTGGACAACTCTCTGATCCCACCTTCGGTTACTGCACACAACCTCTGGGTAACCATGGACAATCAACTGTCCTTTTCCTCTCACATCGCTAATCTGACACACTCATGTCGATTTCTCCTTTACAACATCAGAAGTATTCGTCCATTTCTATCCGTACAGGCCACTCTCGTCATTTCGAGACTGGACTACTGCAACTCACTCCTGGCAGGTCTGCCTCTGAGAGCCATTTGATTGCTACAGCTGATCCAGAATGCAGCTGCTCGACTTGTTTTCAACCTTCCTAAATTCTCCCACACCACTACACTGCTACGCTCCCTCCATTGGCTTCCTGTAGCTGCCTGCATCAGATTTAAAACACCGATGCTAGCCTACAAAGCCAAAAATGGACCAGCACCCACTTACCTCAAATCACTTATTACACCCCGCACTGCACCGCGCTCCCTCTGATCCTCTAGCACAGCTAGACTGGTGCCACCATCTCTCAGGGTACAAGGAAGGCCCACATCAAGACTCTTCTCTGTTTTGGCACCTAGGTGGTGGACTGAACTTCCCCTAGATGTCTGAACAGCTGAGTCAATGGCAGTCTTCAAATGACGTCTAAAGACCTACCTCTTCCTAAACTACTTAAATGAGCACTTTTCATTGAAAAAAAAAAAGTGTTGTCTGTGTGTTTCTCTTACTGTTTTACCTTCCAACAGAGTTTTAGACTGATGGTATCCTGTGACCTAGTGAACCAGTATTGGGATGTATGTGATGATAGAGACTCAAAGCACTTTTGTAAGTCACTCTGGATAAGGACGTCTGCCAAATGCCGTAAATGTAAATGTAAAAATCTCAAATACCTAAAAACTGCCAAATGCCTGAACTCATCCCAAGCCCAGTGGGCTCGGTTTTTCACCCAATTTAATTTCACACTTTCATATCGCCCTGGCTCCAAGAATACTAAGGCTGACTCCTTGTCCCATCTGCATCCCTCCACTGTGAAAGATCCAGGCCCCAAACCCATTAGAGCTATCACTTGGGACATTGACGATGAAATACCTTTCTCAGCAGTTCCAACCCACGCCACATGCCCTGTGGGATGCAGGTTCATATCACCCAGTCTGAGGAGTAGACTCATCAGCTGGGAGGACAAACGCCAGCTACAGGTCATCCAGACACTCAAAGAACCTATCATCTTTTGAAGGAAAGGTACTGGTGTCCCACGATGGTCACAAATATTCATAGATTCATCGCCTCCTGCGCTGCTTATGCCCAGGCTAAGGTGCCACACACATTGCCAGTCGGCAAGCTCATGCCCTCAAAACTGCCAAAGCAGATGGTATAGAAAATGAATCAACACTTTCTGACCAATGAGAATGCAGAATTCAATAGCACCGTGGTGTAATGTGGTATGGTGCATAGTTTCCACTAAGAAATGTTGGTGCCGGCCAACGTGTCCGGGAATGATAAAGTTTACCGGAAAACTGGAACAAATCCAGTCATCTCACTCCGGTGTTTATTTTGCACTGTAATGTTTTGGACTATGCATAGTATATGTGATTGTGGCGGTGGGGGCGTGGTAGAGCGTTAGCTGTTAGCCTGAGTTTACTTGTGTGTGTCTGTTTGTGCTTTCAGTGCTTCCCGTAATATGAGAGAGAGAGAGAGAGAGATAGAGAGAGCGAGAGACGACCAGCACAGAGATGGAGGGAATCGTGAAAAACAAATTTTGCACAGACAGAGACCTTATTTAGGTGTGCAACTGCGAACGTACTTTGTCTAAAGTCTGCTTCTTGTTAATATTTTTTACCGGACATTGTGTCCGACAATTTTTGATTTTATCGGACATTTTGAATTTTTAACAGTCAAAAACCGGTATTTACCGGCTAACGGAAACTCTGATATGGTGTATAATTTATGAACAACGTGGACAAACTGATCAATGTGATCCTGATCCTCGGAGTCCTGAGCCTCTTAGTTCTGCTTGATATGCTGCTCACTCCTCGATTTCTTATTGGTTTAATATCCACATGACTGCAGCCCTCAGCAAAGGGTTTTAATATACCAAAGCCTGATGTCTCTGTTCTTGGTTTATTAATTCCTCTTCCTCAAGGTTGGTCTCTGCATGCCCAGACTAAACCTGAAGCTGGACCCCTGGATATTAATATCAGCTCTGAGGTTCTGCTTCTGGGTTTTAATATTCTCGTGTCAGGGTTATAAAAGACTGATAAGAGACAGTAGTGAGGGGAATTTTGAGAATGTTCTCTGCAGAAAATGAAAATGTTCTTATCAGAAGATGCTGAGAGCTGAAATCTGCCAGGAAAGCGTGCAGAAGCCTGACCGGCTACTTTCACTACATATATAAGAGGAGAAGGGAAATCGGTTGTTGAATTTTGTCCTGGATAATCCTTCAGGGTTATGTTTTCTCAGGAGCTGATGATGTGATGCCAAAGTTTGCTTACTTACTTGCTCCACTTCATAACAACATAGAAGTCAGAAAAAAATTGCATTTATACACTATCTTTTTTCGTTCTGTGCCTGGCATGGCCTTTATTTGTGCAGAATAATTCAAACTATGTTTACACATTTTGATATTTAAGTAAGTGCTATGAACATTATGGAATTCAGTCAGTTTAAGCATTAGGCGTCAAAACCATGACTATACCGATTAAATGCATACATGTCACCTGAATTCCACTAAAACAACTTCTGGCTTGCTTACTATCTTGGTCTCGAGGCTGGTATAAAGTAAAAAATAAGGAGATGATATGTCAAAATAAGATATTTCAAAATAAGAAGATAATGAGAATCTATTTCTTCTTCTTTTCCTTTCGGCTGTTCCCTTCAGGGGTCGCCACAGCGAATCATCTGCCTCCATCTAGCCCTATCCCCTGCATCCTCTTCTCTCAGACCGACTACCTTCATGTCCTCCTTCACTACATCCATAAACCTCCTCTTTGGTCTTCCTCTCGGCCTCCTGCCTGGCAGCTCTAACCTCAGCATCCTTTTACCGATATATTCACTGTCCCTCCTCTGAACATGTCCAAACCATCTCAACCTGGCCTCTCTAACTTTGTCTCCAAAACATCTCACATGTGCTGTCCCTCTGATGTACTCATTCCTGATCCTATCCATCCTCGTCACTCCCAAAGAGAACCTCAACATCTTCAGCTCATTATAATGAGAATAATGAATTATTAACTCAAAATAATGACATCTTGAAATAATGAGAACACAAATTAACAAGTATTTAAGTCAAAATAATGAGAGGTTTGGCTGAAATAATGAAATAATTTGTCTCTCAAGGTTCTTCTTCTTGTCGCTTCACTGAGTTTTTCCTTGCCACCATCACCTCTGGCTTGCTCATTAGGCATAAATTAAAATTAAAATCTTATATCCGGACTTTTTTTTTTTGTAAAACTGCTTTGTGACAATGCCCATTGTAAAAAACAATAGGGTGAACAAATACTACAGGCTCAGGTTTTCTACAGTATGTCAAAGTATTCCACCTTTACAAGTAATCAAGTGTTACATATTGTATGTGGTCATTTCACCAAAACCAAAGATGTGGAAAGATGGGAAAACATCAACCCTGGCATCACATGTATCATATAAATCCTCCAGATTATCACCCCTGACCATGCAGCAGCCATCAGCCAGGCTTGTTGATGCTAGCTAATGATAATGCACACTTGACCTGCCGGTTTATTAGGTACTAGGTAGATGTAGGCCGACTCCTGGGAACGGAAGCTACACGACGTTCTTTAATATTAGGATTGGGGGTTATTGAAGGTAGCAAAAGGGAATTGATGCTATAACATTTTAGTGCGCGTCAATTTGCTTCAAAGCTCACTGATTTAACGATACTATGCATCAAGAACATTTAGCTAAAACACAAAGTAATATATAGCTGTATAATTGAAGTTCAATGACGAAATAAATAGTTAAAAATTAGATTAGTCAGTTGTTGGTCAGACTCCGAGGTGTATGTAGAGTGGAAAAGGTGTGGCCACAAACTTTAGCTAAAAAGCACACCTAGTCAAGGGAAGGAAATTGACAGGATCATTTTATTGTCCAGGGAGCTTATTATCCTGCACCCAAGGTGCACTTCCATAGCTAAATGACATCAGTCAAGTGTTGCAAAGGAAGCATGATTAAACTGGGCTGCTAATTAACACATTTAATGTATGCATATCTGCTGGTTCCGAATTGACTTGGAGCAGAACAACTGTGTAAAGGATCTTCAGTTATCTTTTTATTAGTCCGGATTTGTAAAGTTCTTCAGCTGCTAGGAATTGCTACTCAGCAACTCTCTCAGCTCTTCTGATAAGCTGATGATGTTTTCTCTTGGGATGGTTGGTATCAGAGCCAAGGCAAATGATTACCGAGACTGTTATGATGCTCTCAATTGTGGTTCTGTACAAGCAGGATTAAAACTAAATCCATCAGAAAACAGATGAACTAATTGGCTTCTGTTTTAAAATGTTTGACATTTGTTGACAGTGGTGACGTGGTCAAAGATGTTGAAGAATTGGAGGACTGTTGCAGGATTTTGAAAGATTTTTGAGATTGTTGGCTGATGATTGTTGCAGGATTGTTGCAGGATTGTGAGAATTAGAGGACAGCTGCTGGAATTTTGCTTGTTGGGTTTTTGAGAATTGTTAGATTTTTGGAGGATCTGGGGGATTTGTTGGTGCTTGTTTGAGGATTTTTGAAGGACTCTTGGATAATTGGAAGATTTTGTGAAGATTGAGAATTGTTGGAGGGTTCTTGTAGGATTGTTGCAGGATCATTAAGATAATAAGATAAGACATTTTTTTTTGCTTGCTTTTGGTGCGCTTCGTCCATTTATGGTTGTGTCATCTGCATCATCTTCTCTTCCATGCCCCATAACTCAAGATCCTCAGCCATGCACGGCACAGATCCTGGCTATGATTCAAACCTGAATTGAACTGAAGTCAGACCTCAACTCCACTATTCTTTCTACAGGTTCCCATAGCAGGACTGTAATTTATAGGCATATTTGATTTGCACAAATATTTAAGCATTCAAAGATTTTTTTGGAGGCTGTGAGCCTCAATAATACAGATATGAAATGAAAACTCACGTTCCTGGAGCTGAATATTAAAGCACTCATGATGCATGCAACACCTGGCAGCTAATCTGTCATCACATCCCAGAAAACCGGGAACATTCCGATCCTTTGCATATCAAGCTCCACTGAGAACTGTTTTCAATCTACCTGTTTAGTTGTACAGGGTGTACATAAAGTCTATGAACCTTGTTAAAGTCTGTCATAACAGTCTCTTACTTTGGCGTATGGATTCAGCTGTACGCAGGTTTCTCTTTTAGTACATTTTAATTACTGAACATCACATCTGTCAGTTTGAGTAACCTCAAAGAACCTTTCACCACTTTTTTTTTTACACCACTAAATAAAAACCTTGCCCGTCTTTCCCCACGCAGATCCTGCTAATAGGACTGTAGTCACACACCGCACTCTGTGCACCTGGTGTTTCCTTCCCGACACGCTCACACAGATGTAGCTGGGATGGCTTTAATGAAGCACAGACATGGAGTGAGTTGGTTTTAATGAGGGTGCAAGGTACAGAGATCTTCCAGAAAAATGTCACTTGCTGCTTAAATATCCAATTACTGCAAGAGAGAGAGTCACTCTTGTTGTTTGTTCTGTCCCAGAGCCGCGTGTCCTGGTAATCTCCTAAGAGTCGTGCAGTGTACACTGAACTGAGACAGGTTCATGAACAGTAGAACCGGCAATGTTGGCCTTCTGTTAAAAGTTTAAATATGTGCATGTGGCTGACATGTTTTTTTTTCTCTCTTTCTGATATTTCAGTAGATAATCATAACATAACTCATTTATTCATGGTGTGAAGCCTGGTTTAAAACTTTTTGACAAAGACCTGAAGTGAAGTTCTGAAAGCATGGACAGGTCAGTTTCTAAGCACCGTAGGAGGATTTTCACTATTTGCAGTCCATTAAACAAGGGGAGTGGGCAGTCGGATATGAAGCTCACAGGACAAAGGAAGGCCACATTCATTAACATAGGACGTACTCGATGTGGCGGGTTGCTTGTGTGTACAGTGTTTCTATCACATTCATTCATTGTGCTTTATCCTGGTCAGGGACACAATGGCTTAAACTTTCTGGAGGAGTGGGTGGGTTTAGTTGAACTTTGTGCAGGAGTGCTGGGATTAGTTAAACTTTCTGCAGGAGTGGGCGGGTTTAGTTGAACTTTCTGCAGGAGTGCTGGGATTAGTTAAACTTTCTGCAGGAGTGGGCGGGTTTAGTTAAACTTTCCGCAAGAGTGCTGGGATTAGTTAAACTTTCTGCAGGAGTGGGCAGGTTTAGTTAAACTTTCTGCAGGAGTGCTGGGATTAGTTAAACTTTCTGCAGGAGTGGGCAGGTTTAGTTAAACTTTCCGCAAGAGTGCTGGGATTAGTTAAACTTTCTGCAGGAGTGGGCGGGTTTAGTTAAACTTTCTGCAGGAGTGCTGGGATTAGTTAAACTTTCTACGGGAGTGGGCAGGTTTAGTTAAACTTTCCGCAGGAGTGCTGGGATTGGTTAATCCTTCTGCGGGAATGGGCGGATTTAGTTAAAATTTCTGCAGGAGTGTTAGGATTAATTAAACGTTCTGCAGGAGTGGGTGGGATTGGTTAAAATTTCTGCAGGAGTGGGTGGGATTAATTAAACTTTCGGCAGGAGTGGTGGGATTGGTTAATCTTTCTGCAAGAATGGTGGGGTTGGTTAAGACTTCTGTAAGAGTAATGGGATTGGTCAAACTCTTCACGGATGGGTTTGGTCAAGCTTTCATGCTGGGGTGGGTGGGATTAGTCAAAACTTTCTGTGTGCGTAGACGGGATTGATCAAACCTTTGGTGCGACTGGGATGGGATTGGTTAACTTTGCTGGAGGCATGGACAATATTATTCAAAAGTGTCAGCAGGATTGGGCAGGTTTGGTCAGATTAAAAAAAAAAAAAAAAAAAAAAAAAATTAACCAAAAATCTGGTCCTGTCCATCAAGTGCATTGACTTGAAAGAGAAAAACAGAACATCACTAAAAACATGCTGTACATTATGTTCAATATTATTGTGTTTGATGAACCAAGTAACAGAGAAGCATTCTCTCTTTCTGATAGAATTTGAATCAGAATCTGACTCGGGCTCGAACTTATACGGTAAAATCGACGACATTATTAACTGTGTTTATAATTGCTTTAGAAGCTTTGGAAGCTGAAGCTCGTGATTATGGTAAGGGGAGTTACATTTGAGGTTTTTGGACAATCACAATGCAATGGGCTCGGCATCCCCACCTAACCAACTTTGTCTAATTGTGACACAAAAATGCTGGTTGGCTCTTATCAGACCTGCAGCAAGATTTTTGCTTAACAGCTCAGCCAATCATTACACCCCTCAAGTGGTTTAGAGCAGAGAGTTTTAAATTGCCACACCAAACTTTTCCTGACTCAAAAACCATTTATCGTAATTCGCCTGCATGACGGAGTCGTCTTTGCTGTGACCTTCATTTCTGGTCGGACTGTGTGAGTAGCAAGGAGATAATGAGTGCTCATGCCTGCGCCAGAGACTAAATGTCACCATCTAAGCAGTGAGGACAGGGAGTAGCGAAGGCCTGTTGACATTTGCTGCTAAGATAATTAGCTGCTAAGAGGCTAAGCCAGAGGCTACTCATTATGAGTGGGCTGGAAGTTTTGATCGATAATTATGTTTATGAGCTCAGTATTGAAGAGATTATAATCAGCACGAACAGTGAATTGACAGGTTGTGCAAATTTTAAAGGTCTTATGATGACTAAGGTTATGGTAAAGATGAGGCTTTTTGTTAGGAACATGGAAAATAAGGCTTGCTGCAGTTAACTGAGAGTTTAAACATCAATATTCAGTGAACTCCTTAAACTTTGATAGAACCGAGCCAGACCTTTGACTACAGATCAGAGGTCTTCTGTTTTCCAAGTTCAGTTACAATACCGAGAAATGCAGATATTGACAATAGTTATGACTTGCCAATAATACATTTAAATACCTGTAATTAATTGTGATAATCTAGCAATGGCAGAAGATGTAACTGACAATAATGTGCATATCTGATATCTGACTTGAGTGAAAAATATAAAAAGAGGCATTACTATTTAACCTGCTACAGAAACTTGTTCCAGCTTTGGTTTAGCTAATCCTGTGGCAACTTAACTAGCAAGATATAACCCCCTATGGCAACTTCACTTAGCAAGAAATAATGTCTTAGCAGGAAATAATCTCCTGTGGCAACTTTAGAAGCTGCTAGCAATAAAGGCAAGAATGCAAAGACAAGAATCCCCCAAAACTCTTATAGTGTCATTTATGTTCTTGTGTCCTTTTCGAGAACATTTCGAAACAATGCGCTTCCCCAAATTAAAGTCTGTTAATGACACTCTTGTTATTGTGAAAGTTTTATTCAGTTCAACTTGGTCCATAACTAACAAAATTTAAAATGGAGAATTTTACTGCATTTCTGTTTGTAAGGCAGCCATTACATATGCAGCCACTTGCTCTTGCTCATCAAGGGACTTCTTCACAGTCAAGCTGAACCTCATAGAGCTGGTTTTCCACACATATGCGTAATTTATTCCATCTAAGAAACAGGTGTCTTGGCACTTACACCCTTCAGAAGTACTCATCTCATTGGGCAGCAGTAGTTCAGTATTAGTACAAGCTAGGTGTATAAGCTAGCAACATAATCTGTCAAAGATTTCATGGAAATCTGGTCCAGGAGACAGAATTATGCCTAAAAATCATAATGTTCTGCACTAATTTTACCACTTTATAGGCAGGCCCAAGAGCATAGTGGACAATATCTGGTGCGCTCATGAAATCCTAAAAGGATTGTGTCCAAACAGTGTAACCTAGCACCCTCCTGGGCTCATTGTTTAAATGTGTACAGTAATATTTTAGATATTTATTGCAGCCATAGCACTTGTGCTGAAATTCCAGCAGTCAGAACGCATTAAGTCCTATTTGAAATTATTTCTAGGCCTGGTTGCTTCTGAGTTCTTGAGGTTTTATAATAATGACGATAGCGGGTTGTGATTGCCAGCACTGTAACAAAGTTTTTAAAAACATCACAGACCCCCTGGATATGCTTCAGGAAGTTGTGGCTTAGTCGTGAAGGCATTGGGCTACTGCTTGGAAGGTTCACAAGTTCAAATCCCGGCACCACCAAGCAGCCAATCTTGGTCCCTTGAGCAAGACGCTTAACCCTCTGTTATATCCTTTCTCAACTGTATATCGCTTTGCATCAGCCAAATGAAGTACATGTAATGTAAATGCTTCACCAGCCCTACTTTTAGAGCCACTGGCCAAGCAGGTACAAAACTCCCATAATTCATTTTGATGGTTTCTGGGATGTAGGGAATAGGCCACTGTTTTGGACATAGAACAAATCTAGACCTTTAAAGTCTTGAAACCACCAAATAGTGATGGCAGTAAATGCAGCACTACATTCATTCATACATCTGCAGAGTTATACCCTCAAAGAAAATGGCTTCCTCTTCCCACTCCTCTTAATATGAAACAAGAGCGCTGGATCAGGAGTTGAAACTGAACTGCAGAACTGCGGTGCGTATGTGTGTATGCCGTGGTCACGTCATCTTATCCGTTTGCACGGGAAGAACTTCAGTTATCCAGTAGTGGAAGAGAGTGCAGATCACTTCAGTCTCATCTGAGGGGAAAGAGAGAGAGAGAGAGAGAGAGAAGCACATTTACGTCACTTTAATCTCATCATTATGCAACCGAAAGATTAAAAAAGGGTGACGCAATATCCACAGGACTGTCAAGTGGCCATTTTTCAGGTTACAGAATGGCGGAAACAAGTGATTTCGCTTCAAAGTCGCCACTATGTCTTTAGCTATGCTACTTTCTGTTGTATATTTAAAAATAATAATAATAACAATTGTGTGTCATACAGTGTCAGAACCCACATAAGCAAGTCTGATGCATAGCTAGTAGTTATAAGCTTCCCTTCCTAATGTTCCCTTACACCATTAGCCAACATTAGAATCAAGTTTTGGATGCCAAAAATGTCTCGCCTGATCAACTACATTTGGGTAAAAGGAACACCGTGTAAATTTAACTATTGCAGCCATCCGTTGCACCTCAAATCTTCAGCACAGTTTACATAAAGTATATCCAGCATTTATAGCACCATTCCACCAAATGTTGGTGTGTAAGGACCCTGAAATCTGCAGGACTGATGGAGCGAGCACTTAACAGCTGCAGTCACTCTCGATTGGTATTCCCCTCCGAGGGCCGAAATTTAGCTTCAGGCACAGATGCTGTAGTCCATTGATTCTTACTGTGCTGAGACGCATTAGTGAGCTGTAAAGAACATCTGAAGGACCTGAATTGCCGTGCAATTACTGCACAGAACAAGCAGGACATTAGCCATAATAATAACGTATAAGAGTGCTGGGATGCTTTGTGCCTTTTAGAATGTAATGATGGACTTTTAACACTAATCAGGGATCGTTATTCTGTATAAGACGACTCCCTCAGTTAATCTCACCTGTACTCCTCCTACTGTAATTCTATCCACTATAATACAGGTGAGATTAACGGAGTCGTCTTGTACAGAATAAAGATCCCTGATTAGCGTTAAAGGTCTATCATATCACCACTTCTGTCCACGTGAGAGTCGCTTTGTGTCCACCAACGGCAATTCGACAGTGTATGGTGGACAATGTAAGTCATTCATTTGCAACGAGAACTAGAGATTTCTGGTGCCTAGAGACGGCATGTTGCTACGTTTTCTTTTCCACGGGAAAGTCGGGACGGAAAGCAAAGAAGAATTTAGATGTGTACTTTGATTTGGCAATCATTCTGCAGTCCTCACAGGACTGTGCAGAGTTTTTATGTGATTGTTGCGCCCAAAAATGCTTGATTTTGCTGTGGCTTTTCTCAAAATTTGCGATGCAACTACCTGAATTGGTGAAAACTACCTGAATTGGTGAAATTACAATTGCACAAAATTGTTTTGCGCCGTCTTTCGCAGTGATGTTTGTTGGTAAATGAGACCTTTTAGGTACACTCATGTTCAACACACAGGCTTTGGTTGAATGTGTGTTGTCTTGTCACATGACGCGTCTTGGCCAGAATGTGTGGAAAATCTGCGGTAATTTTGAACAATTGCAATCTCCTCAGAATACTTTGGAGTTCGCTTGAAGTTCTGCGATCGCAAAATCCTGGAGGGACTGATTCTGGGCATGCGCACCTCTGGATATTAGCTCAAGGTTTTCACCATCTTCCTCCAAGAATCCAGGGTCACGTCATTGTTGTTTTGTGTGGAAGATGTAGTGCAAGTGATTATAATGACATTCTTGAAACGTTTCGCTTTTGTGTGAGTTCTGGTTTGGGGTCGAGTGTTTCATTGGGTCTTGCCCTAATCTAAACCCTACACAACACACTTCCCTATTTAACCAATCAGTCAGAAACACTATAGATTCTCTACTTTGGGTCTCAAAGAAATCTTCGCAAAATCATAAAGCAGCCCTAAGGAGGAAATGGTGTACATTTCATTTTTGCCCATTATTATATTCATGTTGCTAGAAGTCATTAACCTTCAATCTTGGTTTAAATATTGATAATTAAACATGACCTGACTTCTGTTTTATTTACTGAATTACATTACCAGTTTTGCACCGTGCAAACTTCCTCACTTTATGCACCTGAAGAGTTTGAAATATGTCTGAAAAACTTTCAGGTTACTTCACATTTATGTATTGCACATTTATGCAGATGACTCTGAGCAGTTTCACTGAGAATGTGCATCTTCATCAGTGCAGAGCGACTGGTGATTGACAAAATGCTCTAATGTACTCCTGTAGGAGTGACATCCGTTCCGCCTTCGGCTGAGCGCGCCTTAAACTTCGTCTGCTCCATCATAACATCAAGATCCACCATCAGTCCCGCTCTAAATAAATAAATAAATAAATACACAGCTGATTATTCTGAACGATCCTCTTTAACCATGGATGATGGACTCGCAAATGGTGCGGTGAGCATTTCCTGACAGTAATGACACGATAATGTATGGGATAATGCGCCAAATGACACGTTCAATTGCGTGGAACATGCACCGATCTTCATTCATGCGATCTGGTTAATGTTCTGAGAGGTCATGACTTGTATTCAGATTCTCCCTCACAAGGCGAATCCAATCCTCCTTTAAGCGAGTCTTTAAAAGTCTTAATGGCATGAAATTCAACTCGTTTGAAAAGTATTATAAATAAGAATAAAGTTTAATAAGTGAGGAAATATATATAGTTTAATGAATAAAGAAAATGATGGTGGGTTCGAATGCTTTGCTCCAAAAAAAAAACCCCAAAAAAACAATTTACCCAAGTACAGTGCCCTCCAGTAATATTGGCACCCTTGGTAAATATGAGGCTGTGAAAAATTGTCTTTATTGTTCAACCCTTTGATCTTTTGTTAAAATAATTCACAAAAATACTCTGCTCTCATGGATATCAAACAATTGCAAACACAACACAGGTTTATCCAGAAAAAATCTTTGTTAAATATATGTGTGCAACAATTTTTCGCACCCTTTTAGTCAATACTTTATACAACCTGCCTTTTCCAAAATAACAGCTCTGAGTCTTCTCCTATAATGCCTGATGAGGTTGGAGAATACATGGCAAGGGATCTGAGACCATTCCTCAATACAAAATCTCCAGAGCCTTCAAATTTCAAGCTCCACGCTGGTGGACTCTCCTCTTCAGTTCTCCCCACAGATTTCTATGGGTTTCAAGTCAGGGGACTGGGATGTCCATGGCAGGACCTTGAATTGTGGACAGTAAACCATTTTTGTGTTGATTTTGATGTATGTTTTGGATCATTGTCCTGCTGGAAGATCCAACCACGGCCCATTTGAAGCTTTCTGGCAGAGGCAGTCGGGTTTTCATTTAATATCTGTTGATATTTGATAGAGTCCATGATGCCGTGTAGCCTAACAAAATGTCCAGATCCTCTGGCAGAAAAACAGCCCCAAATCATTAAAGAGCCTCCACTATATTTAACCGTGGACATGAGGTACTTCTCCATATGGCTACCTCTCTGGTGTTTACTGCCAGAAAGCTCTATTTTGGTTTCATCTGACCATAGAACCTGATCCCAATTGAAGTTCCAGTAGTGTCTGGCAAACTGAAGACACTTGGGACTGTTTTTGGATGAAAGTAGAGGCTTTTTTCTTGAAACCCTTCCAAACAACTTGTGGTGATGTAGGTGACTTCGGATTGTAGTTTTGAAGACTTTCTGACCCCAAGACGCAACTAACTTCTGCAGATCTCCAGCTGTGATCCTTGGAGATTTTTTGGCATCCTCTTCACACTGCGTTGAGACGATATAGGCACGCGTCCAATTCCAGGTTGATTCATAACATTTCCAGTTGACTGGAACTTCTTAATTATTGCCCTGATGGTGGAAATGGGCATTTTCAATGCTTGTGCTATTTTTTTCTTATAGCCACTTCCCATTTTGTGAAGCTCAACAACCTTTTGCCGCACATCACAGCTATATTCCTTGGTCTTACCCATTGTTATGAATGACTAAGGGAATTTGGCCTATGTGTTACCTCATATTTATACCCCAGGGAAACAGGAAGTCATGGTTGAACAATTTCCTGTTTCCAGTCACCCAGGTGTACTAAAAAAATGCAAACTATCAATGGGAATATACTTCAAATATATTTTTCTTATATGAATTCATAGGGGTGCCAATAATTGTGGCACACACATATTTAATAAACATTATTATTATTTTTTTTAGATAAACCTGTGTTGTGTTTGCAATTGTTTGATATCCATCATGACTTCATCACGTGCCAGATTGAAATGAATCAGAAAATAATTTGTAGTCCGTTAAAAAAATAAGGTAACTGAAGTTTAGTAGCTAAATAAGCAATAAAACACCTGGAGGACATGCTGTTATTGGAAAATAATCAATGATGGTGGGGTGGTGTGATGAAGTGCAGCTACTGTTCCCACCACTAAAATGGTGATTATTTTCCAGTAACTGCACACCCTGAGGTGTTTTATTCATCTTATACCACAGCAATTTACCCATGAATGCAATTTTATTGCAATCAGAATTGAGAATTCAACAGTGCTGTGGTATAAACATAAGTAGCTACCTAGCTTGGTAATTTGCCACAATCAGTTAAAGTATTAAACACTTTAGGGGATATCATTACAGCGGCTAAGCATTACCTAAGCGTTTCATGAAATGGAAGAAGCTTTCTCGTGAGAGAACATCGTGTGAGTCCAATGAAAACGATGATAACCAGATAGGCTGACGAGTGTGTTTGGATGATGTTGGGTCAGCGTGCTGTTTCTATCCAGATCACTTTGTGCAGGAAGGGGGGAAAAAACAAGTGAGACGATTAGGATGTATAGCTGGAGCTCAGTGCTTGTGTGATGGGGTTGTTTTCAAGACGGAGGTTCGTTTCTGACAGCATGATGGCTCGTGCTCTGATTATGCAGCCAGCAAATCCCTCAACACATCACTCAACATGCACTCGCATAGCTTGACTTGTGTACTTGCTCATTTTTTTTAGAGGGAGGGGGATTCACAGAAACCTGGAATTGATTTTAAAACACCAAGTATCCTAATCTCATCCTAGGTTATTAGCAATATGAACGATATTGATGCTCAGGGATTCTGATGGCACGCAAGTGCATAGGTGGGAATGTCGAATAAAAAAATAAAACACTAGTGGTTTATGGCATCATAGTTTGTTACTCTTTGTAATGTTAATTCATATCTTGCGGTAGTATACGGGGTAAGGAGATCGCATAAGTACTGGGGAGCAAGTCCATGTAAAGCTGTTGGGCCAAAGAAATTTCATGTCCATCCAGCATTTAATGTCATAAAGACATTCAAACAGGTTTGACTGAGAACAGCTGTTATTCGAATTTACAGGAAAATAAAGCTGTGTGTCGTCAGCGTAACAGTGATATGATTGATATAAGTTGTGTTTCTGAATGATGTGACCAAGGCGAAGCATATATAGAGCAAACAAAAGAGGTCCCAAAAGGGAACCCTGAGGAACACCATAAGAGATCTGTGCATGAGATGAGAAACAATTTCCTACATTAACAGAAAAAGTTCTCCCCTTAAGGTAAGAGGCAAACCACTTCAACACAGGTCCCTGAAACCCAGCAGAAAAAGGAATCAATACTTATCACATATACCAAGCATGTTTCTAAATGTTGCTTGTAACATACAGTTGCAAAAAAAAAAAAAAAATCGGTTGTGCTTGGAGTCAAGATTAAAGTCTAAACATAGAAGTGTGTAAGAGGTTTATCTTCACCCCCCTCCCACCCTGTTTCTCTCTTTACTCACCTTTAGGCAGTGTGGAAGTGTGTGTGAACTCCTGCAGCATGGTGTGTAACTTCTCCACCTCCCTCTGACACAGCAGCGCTCTGAGCCGACACAGGATGGACAGAACAGCAGGGGGCGATGTACCCTCTGACAGACGAGTGAAGAGCGACTCTGTCGCACCGATAAAGACAGAGGGATCACCTGTACTGCGGGAGCCTGGGTGAGGAGGAAGGAAAGAACGAGAAAACGGTTAAACCCCAGTCTGACTTCATCTTCAAACCCACGTTCAGCATCTGATCAGTTTCAGAATCTTACTCATTAAAAACAGAAGTATGGAGGCAAAGATCTGCTTGAGTGAATGTTAAAAAAAAAAAAGAAAAAAAGAAAAGAAAAGGTATCTACATTGAAACATACTCAAATATTCAAGACTAAAGAGTAAATAGTTTCAACGGATGAAAAGAACTGACCACAAGTTCATCTTTTATGATCCTTTGAATTTGGATTGCTGGTTAACTAATGTTCAATAGGGATTGTGGAATGAAGACTAAGGCACATTAGAAATGAAAACAAAACTGAACTAGCTAGCTAAGTTCACTACTTAAATGGCAAAACTAGCTAATTTACCAAACTGTACCACTGTATGTGTGGAAATTACATTTTACTTTTGGGAAAAAAAAAGAAAAATCTCATGTTTCTCACAGTAGGCCTCATTTATCAAGCTGGATACGAACGGATTTATTCGTAAAATTGTTCGTACACACACACACACATAAAAAGTATGTCAATTTACGCATAAGAAAACTAACTAATGTAAACCTCGACTTGATTGACTGCAGATTATATAATCTGCATGGATTACTGCATTTTATATCTGGAATATACTGTTGAGTTTAAATTGCTTATTTTTATCATGTTTACTATGCTTATCCAGAGCGACTTATAAAAAAAAGCTTTGGAGTCTCTATCAAAAACACATCCTCATACTAGTTCACAAGGTCAGGGACTAAGAGCACCATCCAGAACATTCTGTGAAAACCAGTCGTTTTATATCATCAGTATTAACTAAAGAATATAAAAATTATGACACAAGAAATGGCAGCGTATGGATTGGCCGGTAATACCTTTAGCTGGCGGAAGATTTAGCACTCGCTTATTATTATTATTGTTATTATATATTATTACATATGTATATTGACATAGAAGTGAGTGAACATAACTTCTACTTCTGCCTTTCAGGCTTTACCCTGATTGTTCATTTTATGCTTCCAGCCGTCTGTGCACTTTACCTTTTATGGAGTTTTGTGGGCGTCACTACATGCAAATGAGCTGTGGTTGGAATGCACTTTGCATTTTTCCAGGTGATCAACATACACTTTTGTAAATCTGGCGGAAAATCTTAGCTTGAGTAAACATTTAAACACAACTTTACTAAAAAAAATAATAATAATAAAAAAAAAAAAAATAATTTGATAAATGTTTCTTCCTCGTATCATCCTAAGGAGTTTTTCCATCGCTTCTGTTGCCTCTGGCTTGTTCTTAAGGGCTCAAAAAGGGATTTAAAGTGTGTATGTGCAATAATTTATTATTATTTTTTTTTTGCAAAAAAAAAAAAACTGTACATTCCTAACTGTAATGCCCATTGTCAGCTTTTTTCCAACATAATTTTATATTGTTTTATACTCATTATAAACTTACGATCTGACAGGTAGAGATCTCGTGTAGACTGAAGGAAGTCCAGAACGTCTTCCACCTTCTTTTCTTCGTCCTCTTCATCTTCCTCTTCTTTTTGCTCACTTTGTTTGTAAGTGAACTCGAGGGCCATGGATCGGGGCACGAGGCCAAGTGCGAGCAGCTTCTCTTTGTGCCTCTTCTTCTTCATCTTCCTCCTCTTGTTTTTGCTGAGGCACTCCGAACCCTCTGCATTCCCTTTATTTCTCTCCTCAGCATCTTCGGCTTTGTCATCATCATCAGCAGCAGCAGCGGTAGGCGGATTTCCTTCAGAGAGCGTAGCTGCCTTTCTCTTCCTCCTTCGCTTCCTCTTCTTGCTTGCATGGTCGTCATCTTCAGCGGCATTGCGGTCTTCTGATCCTGAAAGATCAGCTGGACAAAGCAAAGGTGTGTCAGTTGTATACAAATAAACCAATTTAACAACTTCCCTGAAAATGTGTCGCATGTTCACATTAAGATGACATTAGGGAGAAGGTCTCTGCCCACAGGATACTACATCATCAACGCTACTGGGAATAAAATGGCAAAGAGGAATCAAATGGATGACAGTCCTTTTGCAATTTCTGCAAATACAGCTCGTCATCATTAGCTTCTTAACACGGACACACCCTTTTTTTGCAGAGGAAATAAATCTTAACAGCTTGCCAAATTCTTTTACGTCCGGTCGGCAACGTGAGCAGCATTGTTTACGTACTTGCCTACGTATCTTATTTACATCTGGAGGATTAAAACGACATCCACTAGATGGCACGTTAGAGCCAAAACTTCTCTGTACCTCAGGTTTCCTGTTAGCGATTACATGCACAACCACATTAAAAACACACTCACAGATCTGTTTCTCTTTAAAACTTTCGGCTGTCGTCGTGATTGTTGTCATGAGCGTTGTCACAAATCAAAAACCCTGATCCTACAGTCAAAGGTCTTTACTAATATAGAAAATTCAGAAGACTGGAACACAAAACAGACCTTTCGGTAGTTTTTTTTGTTTTGTTTTTTTTACTGGCTACATGAAAGGTTTTTAAAATTCAAATCCTAACAGGAAAATGTTTAGTGTTAGTACTGAACAACTGTCTAGAATAGTATGTGATATAGTATGTGTAGTACTAGTATGTGATTTGAGACACAAGCGATGCTCCAAGTGACCACAGGATAAGCACGGCAGCCATCATGCGTACATGATAAAAGCAAGTATATGCTTAGTTGCATATTAAGAAATGATTGCAATTAGGGTCTTGACTGATACAGTGCTCGTTCAAGTGCGCAGGATTTTAAGATGATTTGCAATTAATGATCACGCCACAGGGAGGAAGGATTCGGTAACATTTTTTTCTGTGTATGGATGTATGGATCCATATTTAACATTCTTTTGTGCATGTCTTTAGAAAGGAGAGGACAGGACTGGGTTATTTATTATCGTGATATTGACATCCTGATACAGATCACGTGTTAATGTAGGTGTAATCAGGCCTGTGCTTTCAAACACTCCTGATGGGAAAGTTGTTATGTTCTGTCACTAAATTGACTGTTTTTTTCCCCCGATAAAAACTAAAAGCTGTTAGTGGAAACATTATACAGTCTAATTTTGTGCTTAATGTTTGTTCCATTAAAGTAGCAGTTTGGTGAATAATATAATAATATAGTTTTAGCTCCAGCAAAAAAAAAAACAAAAAACAACTGACTCCAAACATATTGGCTTATCAACTACATCTGGATTAAGAGGGGAACTGTGTACAGTTCATTTTTGGGTATTAGCAAGTTTTGTGCTATTATAGGACACGCTGTTATAGGAAAATAATCAACAACTGGGTGGTGTGATGAAGCACAGTTACTGTTACCACCCCGAAGTTGATTATTTTCCTCAAACAGCACGTCCTGAAGTGTTTTCCTCCTCTTATATGACAGCAATTTGATTACAATATTATTTATTACTTAAAGAATGACACAACATACGTTTTATCCCTTTATAGTTACATTCAATGTTCTGGAACTGTATCTGTATATTACCTCTTTCGTGTACCTCATTTTAATATATCGCTTTGTTTCCTATCTTGTCTGCTGTTCTTTATTCCTGTACTATACTGTGCTGTGGCTGACTGCTAGACCAATCCAATCTCCCTTATTGAATCAATAAAGTAAGATATATGTATTTATCCATCACACACACACACACACACACACACATGCTTTACCTACACATCAGAGTACTTTCCCCTTGTGCCGTGTTCCGTGTCTCAGGATGATGTATGGATAAAACACTCCCTGTAGTCTGCGTGATTGAAGTGCCCTTCAAGTCGAGCTTGGAGCTACTGATCACACAGCCTTTCACCATAAACCTCATTGTAATGAGCGGGAGGACTCGGACGCGGCAGACGAGAGAGGAGTACTTAATGATACGGATAATGGAGGTGCTTGTGTGTGTGTGTGTGTGTGTGTGTGTGTGATGCTACCGTGCTATCTAGGTTCAGCAGAATCTATTCTCATCAATTACAATTTGAATCTCAAAGTGATATGAGCGACCGGCATTTAGTTCCTTATTCCATGGTGCAAAGGGGTTCAGGAATGTCACAGTAAAGCTGCTGTAAGCAATTTCTTAAGAGAACACTTTGGCTAAACAGCCTTTACATCCTGATAACGGTCACTGAAATAGCTCATCTGAGAAAGGAAAATGTCTCGGTGACCTTCATGGGTTCTGTAATCAGCAACTAAACATTTTTAACACACTCAGGCAGTATTAACCAATCAAGAAACTTCTCATGAAGATCCCTGCCTGGGAGTTACTTTCCATGTGCTAGGCGAAGAAAATGAAGCAGATGAAGAAAATGAAATATGGCTAAAAACCGGTGTGTCTCCCAAACTATTAGTTGAGCCATTGTATTTAAACCAGGCGTGTCTGCTAGCTGTTAGCTGTATAACTAAAGCTAGACATGATACTTAATTATGCTACACTAAAGAAAGTTTCCCCCTCTCCTGGCAGTTAACGGAATACCGGTTTATTCCTTCTTATGGATAATCGAATATTAAAATTAGGCAGAAGGTATATACACTATATGGCCAAAAGTATGTGAACACCTGACCATCGTATCCACATGTGCTCGTTGAACATCCCATTCCAGATTTATTCCTGGATTTGCTGTTTTCCAATTATATATTCCAATTATTTGCTGTTTTAATAACCTCCACTCTTCCGGGAAGGCTTTCCACTAGATTTTGGAGTGTGGCTGTGGGGATTTGTGTTCATTCAGCTACAAGAGCATTAGGAGGCCTGGGGTGCAGTCGGCGTTCCAGTTCATCCCAAAGGTGTTCAGTGGGGTTGAGGTCAGGGCTCTGTGCAGGACACTCGAGTTCTTCCTTTGTAACCTTGACAAACAAGGTCTTCATGGAGCTCGCTTTACTAAACTCACCTCTGAGCCCACTTGTTTTGTGAACATCAAATCAAAAGCACTGAGGCCATTTATAGTTAGTTCCCTTTTGGGTCCACTCTAACACGACTGAGTATGATTCATTTAAAGAGAACCGTATGTGAAAACACCCTTACTGGGGTCTGGGTTCATTTGTTGTGTTCACATATACACAAAAAATGCAAAGTTATGGATCTGAGAGCACTTGGAGCTCTGAAATGGACCAAATCCCTTAGTTGCAGTGAAGGGAAATTTAAAAGCTACAGCATATAAAGACATTGTATACAATTGTGTGCTTCCAACTTTGTGGCAACAGTTTGGGGAAGAACCACATATGGCTGTGATGACCAGGTGTCCACATACTTTTGGCCGTATAGTGTGTCTAGTTGTGGAGTTTAGCGTTTGTGATCAGCCTGAGCTGGATCAGTGAACAATATTTTTCTTTCCATCTGAAGAGGTTTGCAAACTGATGACGCAAATTCACAGGTCAAAGTTCATCTTGATAAAGTTGGCGAGAAGCAAAAATAACCGCTAACAGACACAAACCATGTCCTTTCCTCTTCAGTAAACTGTCACCGAATTTGCCTGCTTTAGCTGAAAAAGGAGAACATTCTCTGATGTAGAAAGGGATCAAGGTTTTTTTTTTTACTGTCTGTGTTTTGGTTTTTGAAGAAGGTTGGAATGGTGGACTGGGGACTGAGGGCGTGGACTCAGTGGCACTTGGAAACTCAATGGCACTCAATGGAAATTCTCCTTAATTTGGTCTTGGCCAGTTCCCACCCACCAGCCAGCTCTCCTCTATTGTACGACAGCTACAACTGGGGAGGGTGAAGGCTAACACATGCTTCCTCTGATACACATGCAGCCAGCCAACCACATCTGCCCTAATACACTCGGAGTTGAACGCTATCTGCCCTCTTCTGCATACTTGAGCTCACAGGTGCTCACAACTGGCTAGTGTCATTGATTGTGACTGACTGTGGCCAAATTTGCTCTAGTGGTGGGTTTTGTTGGGACTGAAAGCAGCGGGGGGAAAAAAGGAAAATCAACTAACTCGTTATTTTTTGCATGCAAGAATCTGAATTATGCTTTCTGACGCTGACATCTGTACAACCTTGTAGATATGTTGTTGGTAAAACATGAGATTTAGTTATCTTGGTGAATTCAGAATATATTTTTTTGAAAGACACCAGTTAATGCGGTTAATGTTACTGTTAAAGTTACAGAGTAAAACCTCCTGTGGTCAATTTATCTTTTAACGCATAAATCAGTTCTTCTAACACTATTAGTCAGCCTAAATTCTCCTACTCTCCATTGTCATGTTCGATGTCCCGCTTAGTCACTTTCATTTCTGTGATTACTGCATTAACATAGATCTATTTCGGGTTGCCGCAGCTGACAAAATCCTTAATAACGACCAGAAGGTTTCTGTACCAAAGGAAAGCGATAAAGCATTTCATAAATCGGTGGTGGGAAGATCAGTGTTTCTCAGTCACTGGATTTGACCAGTATTTTAATTATAATATCATCTGATGAATTATGTTGAATATGAATATGAATTAGGAGACCAATTCTTGGGAAAAGTGGGCCATCCAGCCGAGAACAGCCAAATAAGACTTCATCCCCATCTCAGGGACGGATTAAAACTGAAAAAAAGATGTAGCTGCCACAGTAACAGGACCAGGAATATCAGTTCATTTTATTTGAATAATTGAGCGAGGAATCAAATGGATCTAGTTATTAAGCTGAGTGGTATCTGAGCTAATCAAAAATATCTTAATCCTCTCAGGGTGGCTTTAACACTGAAACCATTTGCTGAATCTGAATCAGCGAAATTGTTGGGTTTGCTTGATTTCATACCACACATAAGTCTATAGGCTGTTACCTAAAATAGAATCAGTTAACAATATGAAAATCTTTTACAGTATATCCATGCAGAAGGCGGCATTAAGACTTTCAAGACTTTTCAAGAATTTGAGTGATGATCAAAGATTAGTCCATTTTATTAATCACATTCACTGAGGGAGTAAATATTTCAGATTCGAATCTGTCTGTCACGTTAAAGGAGGAGTGGCCTCTGCGCCTGTCAGTCTAAATGAAGAGGGTGGGGCCTTTGTGCCCGTCTTAACAAAGGAGGTGTGGCTTCTGTCCCTGTCAGCCTAAATGAAGAAGGTTGGGCCTCTGTGCCTGTCAGTCTTAAGGCGTGGCATTTTGTATCAATCAGTCTTAATGAAGGAGGTGTGTCCTCTGTTCCTGTCAGTGTTAATGAAGGAGGTGTGGCCACTGTGTCTGTCAGTCTTAATGAATGAGGCGTGACCTCTGTGTCTGTCAGTCTTAATGAATGAGGCGTGGCCTCTGTGTCTGTCAGTCTTAACGAATGAGGCGTGGCCTCTATGTCTCTCGGTCTTAATGAATGAGGCGTGGCCTCTATTTCTGTCGGTCTTAACAAAGGAGGTGTGGGCTCTGTGTCGCTCAATCTTAACAAAGGAGGCGTGGCCTCTGTGTCTGTCAGTCTTAATGAAGGAGGCATGGCCTCTGTGTCTGCCAGTCTTAATGAAGGAGGCGTGGCCTGTTTCTGTCAGGAAGTGTGGCTTCTGTGTCCGTCAGTCTTAATGAAGGAGGCGTGGCCTCTGTGTCTGTCAGTCTTAATGAAGGCGGTGTGGCTTCTGTGTCTGACAGTCTTGATGAAGGAGGCATGGCCTCTGTGTCTGCCAGTCTTAATGAAGGAGGCGTGGCCTGTTTCTGTCAGGAAGTGTGGCTTGTGTCCGTCAGTCTTAATGAAGGAGGTGTGGCCTCTGTGTCTGTCAGTCTTAATGAAGGAGGTGTGGCTTCTGTGTCTGTCAGTCTTAATGAAGGAGGTTTGGCCTCTGCTCATGTCAGTCCCAAAGAAGAATGATCTCAGTGTGTAATGCTTTTGCAGTTAGGAGTGTAATCTGGGAGATGGCTCCTCTGCTACACTGCTTGGAGGGATTGATGGAGTACAGGTTCAGATGTGTGTATGTAGATTGCACTAGACTCTTAATGGTCTCCTACCAGGCATCTCATCTGCATTATTGACAGGTTGTGCATCGGTGGGCGACCCCGATCCATCTCCACTGGCAGGAACGTAGTCTTTAGGAGGAGGGAGGACTGTGTACACCTTCCTGCCTGATACAGCAGGCAAACCTGCATGACCTGTAAGAGAAAGAGAGATAGAGAGCTCAAACACCCACAAAGTATTCATACTCAGCTTTAAGGAACAGTACACACAAGTCCCATACACACTATGGAATTATTGTTCTGACTCCATTGACTATTTTATATATTTATTAATTTGAAAGACAAGAGTATAATTTGTAGTCTTACCAGTCTCTTTGCTTGGCTTCAGTTGAACACCTTTAAAAGATTTAGCTGCTTGGGCATGATGGACAGGAGTCTCGAGCACTTTTTCTACCTTTAGGGCAGCGGGGTAGAGTCTCTGCAAGACTTTCGCCTGAAATACTGACAGAGAGATGCTGAACATGCAGGAAAATTCACAGTATGGCTGCAGAGAGAGAGCATAAAGTTCCAGGGTACAAAAAGATCAAAACTTTTCACATAAATAGTAATGTGTAAACATACTACACTGCACTAGAGCAGCAAAATTAAATTTTAATAAGTATAGCATAGAGCACGTGTGTAATATTAAAGGGATAGTTCATCCAAAAATGAAAATTCTGTCATCAATTATTCAACCTCATGTCGTTCCAAACCCATAAGACTTTCGTTCATCTTTGAAACACAAATGAAGATATTTTTAATGAAACCTGGGAGATTTCTGTCCCTCCATTTACAGTCCAGTAACCAATACTTTCAAGCTTCAAAAAGTTCATAAAGGCATCGTAAAAGTAATCCATGTGACTCCAGTGGTTTAACCCCAATTTTATGAAGTGATACAATGCTTTATGTACGCAAAAAAAAAAAAAAAATTATGTCTTTATTCACAAAATATCTTCCGCATAGATCTCCAATGCGCGTTCATGAGACGCAGGCGTGTCGTGTTGACGCGAGAGTGGGGGAAAAAAAATGCTAATACTCCTCTATGTCAAAATCTGTTACAAAGATTGTTCTACGTGACTCAGTTTGTGTACAGCATCCCTCTTCCTCTGCTGTAAACAGTGCAGTGCTTCCGGATCCCGTCGTATGGGTTTGAAATGACATGACGGTGAGTAATTGATGACAGAATTTTCATTTTCGGGTGAACTATCCCTTTAAATTTAGGGTGTCCTTTGTATTGCTGAATTGCTGTAAGTCAGTATATACTGAAAGGAAAGGATTTGCCTATTTATAATCAATATGTGATCTTCATTTATGAGATTTCATGATTATGTTCTTGACATTGATAAATTTTCTAATGACGTCTCCACTTATTCTACATTGGGCTGCTCATAAATATGAAGTTGAATATCACAGGAAAATGGCAAGTGAGAAGAGAGGCTCTTGTTTTTAGGTGCTAAAAGCAAGATCTGACTGTTACCACTTATGAGATTGTTGAATCGTATTTCTCCTTTTAAACACCGTTTTAACAACTCCAACAGGAAGAAGTTACAATAACATACAACACTAACCAACAAATAGGCACAAGAATCGCAAATCACTTTACAAATATTTCAGTATAAACATATTTAATGCGTTTCAACCATTTTTAACGTTTCAGACAAGCTGGATCATGTGTGATCATGCGTAACGGTTTTGAATCGAGAATCGGTTTTCGGATATTCAGCCGACTTAAAACACACGCTTGTTTTTAGGGAGGTTATTGGGTAGTTTATGAGCTTACAACCCAAACTACACTTCAAAATTTTGGAAGCGTCCACCTTGACAGTTTGAGGATCATCCAGTGTGTTTGAAGGAGAGCTGAAGTTTTAGCATCTTCCCAAAGATTAGGGTTTAGTAGATTCTGCTTTCGATGAAGTTAAACAAATATCTAGGTAACTCTGAAATGCCACTATTGGTCCATTTTGGTGGAAACGAGGAAAACATCAACATATCAGCTGTGAAGCATAGCAAAGGGGTCTGTGGTGTATATCATTTGTTACAATGATCAAAATATCAACGTTGTTATATATAAGGGGTCCAAGCACCAAAGTCCTAATCTGGAACGTATAATCAATAGAAAGCTGTATGGCTCCAAAATATATTATTTGAAAAACCCTGAAATAAATCCATACTGAGGGGGTTTTACAGTTAAAAGACTGACAAGTTACAAAAAGTTTGAAAACCGCTGTTGTGGTCAACTCAAGTGTTGTGTACTCATTAAAATAACAATGTTTGTTAGATTAATGCAATGGGCACACTGTTTTTACAGAGGCAAGGACAGTAAAATACTTCGGATATGAACCTTAAGGAATAATTCAGTAAAAAAAAAAGAAAAAAAGGATTAAAGTTTACAACATATTCCAATTATTTATCTATAAGCTTCATCCAGGGTAAAAAAAAAAAAAGGCAGACACTAACTGTTGTTAAATAGAAATGTAAACAGTTTACATTTCTAATGAGTGAAGAATTTGCTGTAATCGATTACTCTCCACCCATGACTAAAAATAAATTAAAATCTTATTAAAATCAGTGTGAGAATTCGTGTGCTAATGCTAACTGAACTTCTCACACAGTGATGGCACGCGAACATCATACCAAGTTATGCCTGGGCACGAGCTGGCACTGCGCGCGCTACACATGCACCAACCGTCAAATTTAACCCCAGTGATAAACGAATTAGCTGTGCTAGCTCTTCTTACCTTCTTTTCTGAGCGACATGTTGACGGTTTGTTCTCCTTCTTTTTTTAAGCAGGACTGACACTTTAGCTGACATTTAATTTCGTCGACTAAAGCCACATAACTTGCAAACAAACACTGCTGCTAGCCAAGTTACCTAGCTAACCCTATCGAGTTAGATAAGACTTATCAAATAGGGGGTTAAAAGAAAAGGAAAAAAAACGGTCATGGCTTGCATTAAAGGGTTGCATTTTGAGACCATATAAAATGCATACCCTTCTGTTTCAAAAAGTATACACATCATTTTGTTCATAATAAAATAATCTGGTTCGTATCATTCTTCGACACGCAGCGCTAACTGTTGGCGACCGTACCAAGATGGCGCCGCTTTGTGTCAATACGGTCACGTCACTACCGTGCGTGCGCGGACTCCATGTTTGTTCCGCCCTTACTAGTGAAAAAAATCCCGCCTTCTGAAATGTGATTGGATAATATTCTCGTCAAAAAAAGTGCTGATTGGACGGTTGGCAATCGGTCAGTTTTAGTACAAACAAAAACACTTGAGGAGTAAATCTAAACGATTTTGTTTTATATTAATTCATATTCATTCATATTTATAGACTTATTTAAAAAAAAATATTCTTCATTGTCCTTACAGCTTCCTGTATGAAGTTTGTGCGAATCCTACAGCAGGAAGGCGGAGTTTGAAGAAATACGGGGGTGGGGGTTGGGGGGTGGGGAGCGTTTTGACAGAAGAGGTTGCTCAGCATCAGGACCAGTGCGCGCGCACTCCAGGATCAACCGAGCACGCGCACGGGGACGAGCGCGCGCGTGCACGCACGCTGTGCAAACTTCCCCACGTCTTCAGCATGTGAAAAAAAAAAAAAAAAAAAAAAATCCAGGGGAAGCCACGGGGAAATATACTGGATCGCCTATAATGTCAGCGCTGAAAAAGGTTAGTGTATCACACACGCACACACACACACACACACACGAGCGCGCTGCAGCAGTTTATGCATGTGCACATACAGTTTGGATGCATGAGGATTAAATTTAGGGGGGAAAAAATCAGCTGCTTTTTAAAATTGTGCATAAAAAGCACAAACAGGGACAAGATTATAACGTTAGGATAGATTAGTTTATTGTAGCATGACATAAATGACACTTTCTGGATAATAATAATGGATATTGTAAAAGGGGATATGTAATTTTGCAGAAGTTTGCACCAAAGTTCAACTAACTCTCATTTCAGACTCATTCGGCTTCATCAGAGAACTTCACACGGACACGACCCTTTACATATCTTGTGTTCTGCGTGCAGGTTTGGTTCAGAAATGGTTTAAATGAATTGTGCATTGAATATTGGAATCAGTCGATGAGCTCTAAATATTGTCCGATAACCGATACTGAGCCGATACTGACGTTTGCAAGACTCTGTTATGACTCCGAGTTATGCAAAATATGAATGGTGTAATGATGTGCTTTAAGACAGCTTGTGTCCGGCGTGTCCTGTGCGAGACTCGTGTACATTCGTGGTCTAAAATACATCAGCGGTATCGAATCCAGTCCAGTGCGGATCCGGTGTCGAAAATCGAAAAGTGGATAACAGCATGGCATTTCAGATGAAAGGAAGAAGGAAAAGGATGCTTCCTCTGCAGGGGTTCAGAGCAGCGCTGCTTGGACTCGGTCCCGCTGAACCGCTTCAGTGCCTGGTCGATGATGGACAGATTTGTATTGAACCAGAGAGAGAGAGAGAGAGAGAGAGAGAGAGAGAGAGAGAGAGGAAAGGAAGGCAAAGAGATGGAACAGTGTGTTATTTGTGTGCGAGATGCAGAATAGTGCATGCACATGGAAGAGAAGAGGATGAGGGATGAAGAGAGATGAATGAGCAAAGACAAGAAAGACAGACAGAGAGAAAGAGAGAGAGAGAGAGAGAGAGAGAGAGAGAGAGATCACAGCACGAGCTCGTCTGAACTGCTTTCTGAAAACTATGTGAGGAAGAACGTGTTACATAATCCAGAACACAAATCACACTAGCAGTGTAACGACAAGTGTAACACAACATTCACATCTATGAGCCAAAGCGCAGCATCAGCTATTATGCAGCTGCTGAACACAGTTTGTTTACTTTCTGTATAGTTATGTGTAATATGTGTTGAAGAAGCATCAGTTAGTGTTCAGGAATACTTAATTATACTGCATAATAAATATACAGTACAGTGCAAACTAGATAATCATACACAAGTACGTGTACACAAATATGGAGAAGTAAATACAGTATGCAATGCACATGTAGTAGCATACTGCATATATTGAACACATACCGAGTATGCATACTCTGCCATGTTACAATTAGTGCTTAATATATAGAGACTTTGAAACTCTTCATTCGCTCATTTATTTATTCAATCCATTCACCGATCATTTCAATTATCGACTAATTTCCAATGCAGTCGTACAAATGGTGACAGAACACACAGCACACTCGTTATTCCTTCCTTCCTTCCTTCCTTCCTTCCTTCCTTCCTTCATTCATTCATTCACTAGTAAATAAATGAACAGTTTTTAAAATGCGTTGTTTAACAAATAAAAATGTATAATTGTTGATATGGTGCAGCTTTCTAACATTTATGGAAGGAGTCTCCAGTGTCAGTGCTTTGTAACAGTCAGAAGTAAAGCTGTAACTGATGCCACATATGAATAAAAAAGTCGTAACTCGGAATTCCTTCTCGGGAACTCGGGGCGGTCTCGTCAAGTTCAGCAATCGCCATCAAATCAAAATGGCCGCTCAGAGCATCAACAGTAAACAAAGTAGCGCTTCTTACCTTTAAATCAGTCATACTGTGTATACAAGTATCTGCTTTAGATCAGTTAACACTGACTATACAGTTCGCTGTTTTGTTTTGAGGAGGATCACTCATCACAATTAGTTGCCAGCTTGTAGCTAAAGAACGACAAACATGGAGGCGTACGTGGTACTTTGTAGCTCGTACACATGGAAGTCAGAAACGACGTAATTCCAAGGCCCTTTCACGCGATAAAGCGAAGTGAAGCGCAGACGAACGGTGCTTTCACGCCGAACGCGAAACGATCGATCGCCTTCGCTTAATTCGCGTTTGCACGATAGGTGGCGCTGATCGAGAATGCATTTTACGCCCACACACTAGGTGGCGCAACCCAATATTCAGCTGATCGAAGAGATCGAAAACTTCAGAATGTGTGAGTGTTGCATTTGTATGCATTGCTCATTATTATGTATAGAAAACACGACATACTTCAGCTTGTATACTTGTATAAAGAACTATGCAGTGTATACCAGCTGTTTTTAAAAAAAATGCATACTAAGTATACATTAAGTACACGCAGTTCCAAATTTATAATTACATTTCCACGTACACACATCAGTGCAGAAACACAACATCACCGTTCATGCCCTTTATCCTGGTCATGTTGAATCCCCCTGTATGAAAGAAGTGTACTGGTCTTGTTCTGGACTGATGCTCTGAGACAGGGTGTTTTCTGTGGAAAATTCTGTGTGTGTGTGTGTGTGTGTGTGTGTGTGGGTGTGTGTGTGTGTGTGTGTGTGTGTGTGTGTGTGTGTGTGTGTGTGAGAGAGAGAGAGAGAGAGAGAGAGGCTGTGAAGCGTCCTTCTCATTTAAAACACAGGTGTGTGAACGTGCTCTCGCAAGTCCACCGAATGGATGAATGAACAAAGGCAAGATAGAGTGTGTGTGTGTGTGTGTGTGTGTGTGTGTGTGTGTGTGTGTGTACACATATTTAATGCTTTGTGAAGACCCGAAAGGACCAAAATACCCTCACAACGATAGCACAATGTCAAATGTCCTCACAAGGACAAGGTTAGATGTCAGCATACTGTTAATTAGAAACAGTAATCACTAGGTCAATAATAGGTCCTCACAAAGTGTGTGTGTGTGTGGGTGTGTGTGTGTGTGAGAGAGAGAGAGAGAGAGAGAGAGAGAGAGAGAGAGAGAGAGAGAGAGGCTGTGAAATGTTCTTCTTATTTATAATGCAGGCGTGTGAAAGTGCACTCGCTGAGCCGCTCTACAGGTCCGCAGAATGGATGAATGAACAAAGCCAAGGTGTGTGATTGTGTGTGTGTGTGTGTGTGTGTGTGTGTGTGTGTGTGTGTGTGTGTGTGTGTGTGTGTGTGTGTGTGCGTGTGTGTGTTCAAGCATCTAACTGGAGCCAAGCGGAGTAGCAGAGAATGTAAGGATGATTCAGAAAGGTGTGTGTGTGTGAGGAGTAGGTGAACTCACCAACCAGCCATCTACATAATAATAAAGTTTAGCTAAAGCGATAAACTGGAATCATTAAAAAGACCTTTAACATGACCTCTCAGCTTCCTGATCCGTTTAGCACGGATCATTCGTTGCACTACCTCCACTAATTAATTCATCTAACAGACTGGACCTGAAGCGCTTTACAATAACCTTAATACACTGCATAAAAGACCAAGCCAAGACGATGGGATTAAAGTCAGACCTCGACGTGTTGAAAGTGTTATTGGTCACTAAACTGATTTCTCTGGTCTGGCCCACTTGTTGGACTGAATGTAACGAGGCCCGTTACCTGAAATGACGTCTGATCTAAGATGATGGTGGGATTAGACTACTAATTAATTGGATTAATTAATGAATAATACAAAAAAAAAAAATAATAATAATAATAATAATAATAATAATAATAATAATAATAATAATAATAATCAATGAATGTATTTAATTCGAATTCGGTTACTATTAAGCGTTTAAGTGAGCCGAGTAATTACCGCGATTACTCAGACAGTCAGAAATACGTTTGAAGGAGTTTTGGTTTAGATATTCAGAGATTAAGAAAAGCTGAAATTTGCTGAATAATATGTGATAAATCATTATGAGTCCGACGTTCGACTAAATAACAGCATTTACCCGTGCAGTTCTCACTAAACGCTCGGTTTTAGACCGATTTAAGGCGTGTGGTGGATTTGATGAATACAACCTGACTGAAGTGCGAATCATTTTAAGAAAGTAAAATTTCTGTTTTTGTATCGAGCGGAAATGTTTTAATGGTCGGAAATTACAGTCACGGTGATAGTTATAGTTAAACAAACAGTCATCACATACTACTTACAAAGCACGCAAGCAAACAACTCTTTATTTATGTGCCGCTAAACGTCTGAATTCTCTCACAATGCGCTTCACAGGTCAGTGAAATCCAACACAAGGTTAACATGATGCGGACACAATTTCGCAGAACTTCAGCCAAATATCAGCCAAAATATCGATATATAAGCTGTTGATTATGATGAATAGACACTAAGCAGGTAATTACAACAATCCAGCCAAAAGCAAAAATTAGAACAGAGAGAGAGAGAGAGAGAGACTTTGACTTTTACCATCCTTTATTTTACATAAGTCACATTATACATGATAAAATCAGGGTGACTGAATAAATAAATAAATATTTAAAGAAGCATTAAAATAAAATAAAATAAAATAATTTAGGCTAAACATAACAATGAACAGTTTAAATATGTATTTGCGATGATTGTATCAGTCTAGTGCTGGTACAAAACAAAGTTCTTCCTCTACTACTGAGCACAGAGCCTCCTCACAACACGATACTGCCTTGAACATCTCCAAATCTCCCATATTCTTGTAAAAGCTAAAATCAATCCGAATTCTTGCTTTAATTAATCTGCAGAGAATTCGTACGGTGTCGCAGTCTGTGTTTGGCTGACACTTGAACCTGTGTTTTCTGAAAACCAAGGATAAAAATCTGAAAAGTAAAATCCACATAAAATGACCTTAAGATGCTTTGTAAAAAACCAAACAGTGACTGCAACCTGGAGCAATGTATAAAAGCATGAAAAACAGTCTCTCTCTGTGAACAAAATGGGCATTCCTGAGTGACCTCAGGGTTTAAAATGGAGATAAAAGAATTCACAGAGACAATTCCATGTAAAATCCTCCACTGGAGGTCAGCAACCTTTTTGGTTAATGGTGGTTTGTACAGTTCCCTCCACTCTGGTTTAATATCATCATTAAAACCCAGTACACTTCGCCATGGGGTGTCCAACCTCCCATTCAGTTTCTTTTTGTTTAAAACTTTCACGCAGGCTTTATACAGTAGCTTACCCGACACTGTTTCAATGTTCATTTCTGCCTCACCCCTGCACTCCAGGAGGGGACCCTCGCACCAATCCAGGTCTGAGGCGATGCCCTGCTGGGGAAAGGGTTCTTCCGCTGTAGGACCAGTCTCACTTGTTTTGTAGTCCATCAGCTGAACACGCTCCTCTGACGTTAGGGTAGACCTCCAGTGATGTAGGAGCTTATCCACAACATGCAGGGACCTCAGTCCCATACGTACTGCTAAGTCCTCTGCCTGTGACAGGTCTGTCCCTGTAGTGTTTACCAGCTGCCGGAGTGTCACGATCCTTGAGGAGACCAGAATCCTAGACAGTGCAGGAGTCGTCACACCAGAGATGTCCAAACGCCCACCGTAAACCAGGGGTTCTTCCAGCAGCCAGTGTAATGTTCTGCACCCCTTATTTTTTTGTTTTTTAAAATAGTTCCAAATTTTAAAAAGCCCACGATAAAAATCCGGTAGTCCAGTAATATCCAGTGCTGCAGTTCTGCTAGCCAACTGGACCAGCCCCTGCCCCCCCCTCCTCCTTAGGCAGATGAAGGACACTTTGAGTGTAGGCCGTCCCAGAAGAAGTCCACTAGCAGGGCCTGGATGTTTGCTAGCAGGTTTGGCGGTGGATCCACACATGCCAGCTTGTGCCACAGGGATGATGCTGCTAGGTTGTTGATGACCAGCGTTCGCCCCCTGGAAGACATCTTTGGGACCAGCCACTTCCACCTGCTCAGTCTGCCCTTTACAAATTCGAACATGCCCTCCCAGTTTTTATTTAAATACTCAGTGGTGCCCAGGTAAATACCCAAGTATTTAAAACCACCCTTTTTCCACACCAAGCATCCTGGTAGTGTAGGCTGCCCATCACTCCACTCACCAACCAGAATGGCTTCACTTTTGGCCCAGTTGACCTTAGCAGATGATAAAATCTCAAAGTCTTTTAAAATATCAATTAAAATATTCACATCTGTCTGTGCTCCTACCATTACAACCAGGTCGTCTGCATATGCTGAGAGACAGAGAGAAGCGCTGGAGTGAGGTATATTAAAACCAGAAAGTTGATTTCTCATTTTGCATAAAAGAGGTTCAATTGCTAGAGTGTACAGCATGCCTGACAGAGAACAGCCTTGTCTGATACCTCTGTAAACTCTAAAAGGGGCACATAAACCACCATTAACCTTCAGTACACTCTCAATTTCACTGTACAAAGTACAAAGTACTTCTTCGGGTATGTCAGGTCTCCCTTTTTTGGCAGTAGGGTCAGGACGGCTCTCCTGCAGCTCAACGGGATCTCAACCTCCCTTCACGCTGTCATGTAAAACCTCTAGCACATCCTGCCCTATTACTGCCCAGAAGGCTTTGTAGAACTCTACAGGGAGACCATCTATGCCTGGCGCCTGTCCGTTCTCCATACCCTGGAGAGCCTCACAGAGCTCACCTAGTGTCAGCTCTCTGTCCATTTCTCTGGTCGCTTGCTCTGAAAGTTTTGGCAGGTTTTTAAGGAAGCCCTCCTCCACCATCTGTGCCCCTGACCACTCACTGCTGTACAGCTTCGAGTAGAAGCTGACTGTCTGCTTGCGAATTTCAGTGGGCTCTGTTAGGAGATCCCCAATTCTGTTCGCACAGCATGTATGAAACTTTTCTGTCCATTCTTGTGCTCTAAACCAAAGAAAAACTTGGAAGGAGCATCCATCTCAGTCACGCTTTTAAAGCGTGAGCGGACCAGCGCCCCCTGTGCTGTAATGCCCAACAGGTCGTTCATTATGGCTTTTTTACTTTTGAGGGCTTCAATATGCCCTCGATCTCCTGTGGTCTCCGAACACTGGAGTTCCACTATTTCTATCTCCAGAGCTTTCAGGGATCTGACAATATCTCTTGTGACGTTAAGAGTGTACTGTTGACAAAATGCTTTAATTTGTGCTTTGGCCACATCCCACCTCTGTTGTATAGAACTAAAAGCCCCCTTCTCTGATTTAAAACCATTCCAGAAATAAATAAAGGATTCTCTAAAATTAGTATCTTCTAAAAATGCAGTGATAAAATGCCAGTAGGCACTCCTTGGTTTTACATTTTTTTTTTTTACTGATAATACACTGCACCATGCTGTGATCAGAGATGCCTACTGGAACAATAAAACACTTTGTAAAAAATGTCAGTTGATGTTTAAAACCATAAAACCGATCCAATCTTGCCAGGGAGAGTGTGTTGTCTATAGAATGGGCCCATGTGTACCGTCTCTGATTTTTATTTAGAGTTCTCCATATATCACTTAATTCGTGAGCCTCCATCATCTCCCACAGGCACTTACAGGAGGCCACATGAGGTTCTACGTGGTTCCTATCTAGGTTGTCAGTTGTGCAGTTAAAACTGCTTCCGATCTGGGAAATATTCCTCTACCACAACATTTTTCTGCCACTTGGTGATTCTTAAGAATTCTTTTATGTCTTCAGCACGAAGATACAACTGATAGCTGTTCTTCCTGAGAGCCAAAATTAAAAACGGAGTCTGACATATAGTCGTCACTGTCTGATTCCTTGTCGTCTACCTTAATGTCTTTTTTGGCTTTTTTGCTCCCTTGTCCCTTACCTCGCTTTTTCCTCTTATTTGGCACTTTAAACATGGGCTCGTTCTCCATCTCCATGTCTCCCCCGTCCCCCTGCTCTGCCGTAGTGACTGGTGTTTCCAAGCGATTGCTCTGCACCCCTGTACCTGCCTCTGCCTACACAGGCAGCTCCAGCTCTGTGGCAGAATCCACCGTGTCTTTATCGGCCAAGCAAGGCCTCTCCTGGACCAGTTCAGCTGAGCAGGGCCTCTCTGGGGTTGTTGCAGCCGTAGTGGGCTCCTGGGCTGCAGGCCGGGCTTGGGGTTCACTCTCTTTGGTCTGTGGTGCAGCAGCAGCTCCGGGGCTTTCAGCAGCAGGCTGAGCTGCAGCCGCAGGGGGAGCGGCTCCAGCAGGCTCGGCTGCGTCCTGCCCCGGCCGCTCAGAAACACCGGGGTCACTCTGTCTCTCAGGACAGGCCTGGACAAGATTACCTGTTTTACCACATTTAAAACATTTTATGTCTGTATCCGAAGATACAAAGATACTGTAGTCAAAGCCTTCCACATTGAATTTAAACGCTAGGTTTAACTCTTCTACTCCATCTTTGAGAATCATAAAAACCATTCTCCTAAAAGAAACCAGGTGTTTGACCAGTGGGGACTTGCAGCCAAGGGGGATTTTCTTTATGGGGGAGACCAGACGCCCGTATATAGACAGTTCCTGGGAGATTGCCAACTTTTTTGAAGGGGAACTAAGGGGAGAAACCGTTGTAAGCGCGTTATTAATTACAATGCCGTGCTGAACTAGCTTGTTTACCCTATTGACGTCATTCAAAAACACTACAATTACATTGTTCATGCGGGAGGCAGAGACGATGTTCTCATGCCCCACCACATCTCCAACCGATAAAACACACTCCTCTACACCCGCACACCACCCTCACACCACCCGCACACCGTGCTGGCGAGTCAAACTCTCACAGAGCCGCGCACTCGGAGCCGCCATGCTCCTCCAACGCGCTGCTCACACACACACACACACACAGTTACTCGCTTACACACTCGCTCACACCACAAAAGTAATTAATCCGAGATGTTAAACAGAAAAAAGTTGCATTAAATGCGCTCAACACGCCACACTCGCTCTACCACCGCGCATGCGCAGAGAGAGAGAGAGAGAGCTGTTAGAATTTGTTTGTCAGGTAGTACTAACACCTTTCAGAACTATTGGCACCCTCGGTGAGATGAGCAGAGTAGTGTATGAAAGGCTTTGATAAAAAAATATCCACAGATATTCTACATTCTTTCTGAGGTGAAATAAAAAAAAATTAATAAGTACTGTTCTGCACAAACCCGCATACATCTATAAATAAAACTCAGCTAAGTGGAGAGTTTGTGTGACATTTGTGTCTTAAATCTTTTTTTTTTTTTTTGACATAATAATAATGATGTCGCCTTTAGAAGAAATGTACACACGCCTGCTGCAAGCTGCTAAGAAAGATTTTTCCTCCCCATAAAACATAACAGGATGATGAGACGGAGAGGATTTCCCGTTACCACCATGACGTCGATCATTTTCCAATAACAGCAACTTATAACAGCGGATTTTCCCATTTATAGTTACATTCAATGTTGTGGAACGTCTATTAAACAAGTTAGATCCAGTTATCACTTACGTTATAGCAGCTATAAACAGTCTTTCCCTCACCAGCCTCTCTTTATTCTCTCTCTTGAAGTTAATAAGACATTAAAAAATGTCATGTTGAAGTTACAGCTTTGCTTATGACTGTCACAAAGCACTGACACTGGAGACTCCTTCCATAAACGTTAAACAAACATCTCCTTTACAAAAAAACAAACAAAACTTAACTATATCAATGATTACGTTACACAAGTTTTTCATTAATCTGTATATTATCAGACTTAATAATGAACCTATAAACTTTAGACTTAATTATACAGTAAAACTATCAGATCTGCTGTTATAGAAAATTAATCAAGACCTTTTGACCAATCAGAATTCGAGAATGCAACAGGGCTGTGGTATAAGAAGCATTAATTAACCAACTCCTCAGTTTTTCAGCAGTATAATTCATCATATTGTCTTTAAATGGCCTAGAATTGATTGTAAATTGTCTATTGAGTCATGAATCCAATTCTTTCTTCGTATTCATTCTTTATTCGGTTTTTCGCCATTTAAAATGTATATGTTTATCGCAACCCTTTCCACACGCAACATTCAGAGCCTCCTGGAGGCTTGATGGCCTAAATCAGACACGTGTGAATATAAAGCCCTATTATTAACAATGAGCGTTAAGCCAGTTTCCGTATAAAGCAGCATTCAGACACATTAGTATCGACTTGAATGGGAAATGAATTCTGGTGCATGAATCCCTTTTAAAACGCTTCTGGTTTGCTTGTTTTCGATTGTGGTTTTTTAAAAAAAAATTTTATTTTGCTTCTTGTTCTTGTTCCTCTCATTTTAATCTCGGATGCGTGACTGAAATGAAGACAAACCGATTTCTGATGAAGCAAAATGAACAAAAGGAAAATAGGACCCGGCTATAGTTAAGTAGTGGTTGAAGAAAGGACAAACAGAGCAAAATAGCTAACAGCAGTTTCATTAGCAAGTGTTAGCAATATGTTCCCTCCAAAATCACATCACACCGGGACCTTATTTTCATTCCACTCTGGAGAAAAGACACGAAAATATGACCACTGCTTAACACATGATCGTCAGCGCAGATCACTGAGCGCTAATAGAATATTCTGGAAAGAAAAAAAAAAACCTTGATGTCGCTAAATGTGTTGTGTTTGTTTTGTTTTTTTTTGTTTTTTTTTCCTGCTAAATTGATTTAATTGTAAACTTGATTTCAAAACCTACTTGCCAACACACGCCTGGGCCGCACTGTACTTACTCCACAAAACTTTAAATCTTAAGAAAATCCGGTACTCTTAATCAACAGGAAGTCTCATTACTCCTTTAAATGGCTAAATGGGATAATGATTTGGGATGCGGCCATTAATGACTATACGCTAAACGAGGATGCACTTACTGAAGAGCTTTTAGAAAGTTTCTCACTTAAACAAACTACCTATGTCTCATGCAAAATTGTAGTAAGACCACACACACACACACACACACACACACACACACACACACACACACACACACACACACACACACACAAGCCTTTTTCGATATGCTTTTCAAGCCTGATCAAGGCAGCGGCAGTGTGTTCAATTAACTGCTCTGTTTAAGGAGGATAAACCAAAACCACTTTCTGCTGAAAAGGTGTGTGTGTTGTGTGTGTGCAGGTGTGTGTGTGTGTGTGTGTGTGTGAGAGAGAGAGAGAGAGAGAGATAGATAGAGGGACTATAAGAGAAAATGAGTGAGCAGGACAGAAATAAAAGAAGAAACAGTGACTAAAGGAAAAAGTTTTATAATTAGAGAGGGGAGAGAGATGGGGAGAAGAAAATCAGTCTGAAAGGCAAAAACTGACGTTCGAGACCCAAACAACTTGTTCAGGACGTCGTATAATTCGATTTTCTCTGCAGTTTATTTTGCTGGTTAATTTTTTTTTTCCCAGACTGTGTTCTATTTTTGTTTATTTTACTCTATGTACCCTTGACTGCTGTGACAAAGCAGTTTCCTTTAGGCTGTGGCTTTGTGTGTGTCGTTCACATACTCACCTGCATGTGTACATCTGGGGATTTAAAAGCGATATCCACTAGATGGCGTGTCAGAAGGAAAACATCTCTTGTGCAGCAGGTTTGCACGTCACAATTGCACGATCGCATGCCAGCTGTTCTGGGACATGTAATGCATTAGCTGCTGTCACATCATGCTATATCGCCCCCACTATATATATATATATATATATATACTGGTAGTTCACCATGCGCACATGTAACAGAGCCAGTACTGTTATTTCACTAGATTTTATTTTATTTTACTTTTTCTTTGTCAATTAATATTGACCTATTGAAAGAAAGTGGTTTAGTCCAGGCAGCCATATCAGTGTTACGCTCTTTTGCGGTCTTCTGCTCTTCTCTCTACCGAAATAAAGAGTATCAACTGATGTGAGCTGAAGCTGCAGTGATGATTTGTACAAAAATATATTCTTTATGCAGACCCAGAGTGCCGTAGTCCAGTCTCCTTCTTCCAGCACGTCATTTCCATGTTAAACAACACAACACAAGTGAAGAAGCAAACGGTTATGCGCACAGGCATGAGAGTGTACACCCGGCTTTAAAGCATTAACATCTGACTCTCTGTCCATCCATTACACGTACATTACATACATTTACTCTTCTGGCTGACGCTTTTATCCAAAACAACTTGCAGTTGAGCTCAGAAGATGAAGGTTAGAAGAAGAAGCATATATACATTACAGCACAGTGAAATTCTTTTCTTCACATAACCCAGCTTGTTAGGAAGTTGGGGTCAGAGCACAGGGTCAGCCATGATACGATACCCCTGGAGCAGAGAGGGTTAAGGGCCTTGCTCAAGGACCCAACAGTGGTAGCTTGGTGGTGCTGGGGCTTGAACCCCCGACCTTCTGATCAATAACCCATCCATTTGTCTACACATCCATCCATCCATCCATCTGTCTATACATCCATCCATTTATCCATCTATCTGTCTATCCATCCATCCATCCATCTGTCTGTTCATCTGTCCATCTCTCTATTCATCCATCCATTTGTCCATCCTTACATCCAGCCAGCTGTCCATCATGCTGTCCATCCATCTGTCAATCCATCAAATCAAATATATACTCATCTGTCTGTCTATCCATCTGTCTGCCTGCCCATCCATCCATGCATCCATCCATCCAGTTGTCAGTCCATCTATCACAACAACTATCTATTTATCCATCTTTCTGTCTGTTTCATTCATTTGACCATCCATCCATCCAGCCAGCCAGCCAGCCAGCCAGCTGTCCGTCCATCCATCAATCCATCAAAACAACTTTCAGGCCATACATTCTATCTGTCTGTTTATCTGTCTGTTCATCTGTCCATCCATCCATCCATCCATCCATCCATCCATCATCCAGATAAATTACAGTACAGGCCAAAATGTTGAATCAAGCAGTGCTTTTTTATTTGCCATCAACACATCATATTTATTGACATATAGTCAAGGTGTATTACAGAAACAGGTTCAGATCTCTCATCAGTTTGGCTCCTGTGGTTTAATAATAATAATAATAATAATAATAATAATAATAATAATTAGTTACATTTATATAGCGCTTTTCTAGACACTCAAAGCGCTTTACATGGGGGGGGAATCTCCTCAACCACCACCAGTGTGTAGCATCCACCTGGATGATGTGACGGCAGCCATAGTGCGCCAGAACGCCCACCACACACCAGCTATAGGTGGAGAGGAGAGGAGGGTGATGTAGCCAATTCAGGGATGGAGATTATTATGGGGCCATGATAGACAAGGGCCAATGGGGCAATTTTGCCAGGACACCGGGGTGATACCCCTACTCTTTACGAGAAGAAAACCTGACCGCTCAGCGAGAAAAACACACCCCACCTATACCAAACTAAATTTATAAATCATTTATAAAGGTTTGGAATACAATTCCAGCAGCATTCCTGCTGATCCTGGATGTAAGGATGCCTCAAATATGTCCGACATGTTTTTAAAGATTATACAGAATTAATGTACAATTAAAAGTAACAGCAAATGACATCAGATACCCGTATGCTGTTGCTGTAGATATCAAGTATATTTGTGTGCACAATTCTGATTAAAGCTGTTATAAGATTTCAAGTAATACAATAAAGACCCCAGTACTTTAGACCAATCATTTTAACTGCTAATTTGATATTTTGTCTTTTCCTGCATCTGTATATGTATAAACCAAACTGGACAAAGATGCACTAAATGCCACAGACTTCATTCAACATGATGACAAAGCATTTATTTTTATAAAACAGCCCTCAAGTGAATATTTAGTAATAAATAGTCGCATGTAAAGAAAAAAAAGTGACAGAAAATGTGAATTTCAGTGAAAATGTTTCAGAAAATTGTCATTTCAGTGTAAAACTATACAGAAAAGAAAAGAAAAAGAAAAGAAAAAGAAAAAAAACCCAATAATCTTTATGTAGTTACAATGTACAAACTGAACACCTAAATCATCACACACTCACCTCAAAAGACATCGTTTGGTCCAATAAAACACTTGGCATCATGCTGTAACAGGAAAATAATCAGTGACGGGGGTGTGATGAAGCAGAGTTACTGTTACCACACCAAAGTTTAATATTTTCCTATAAGAGCATGTCATAATGTCTGTTATTCCTCTTATACCACAGCAATTATCCAATTATTACATCTTTTATTTTTTTTTACCCATTTATAGTTACATTTAATGTTGTGGAACGTCCACCAAACAAGTTAGCTCCTGTTATCACTTACATTATAGCAGCATCCCCAGCTTGTCGGGTTACTGAGAAACCACAAAGCGTCAACTCCTCTGTCCGGGAGATGTCGGAAACCTTAGTTACTTAGATATCTCTGACTGTTACAAACCGCTGACACTGGAGACTCCTTCCATAAATGTTAAATAAGCGTTTCCTCACAGAAAACGTCACCATATCAACGATTGCACTTTTTTTTTTTTTACTCCCTGTGTAAGTTGTTACTATAGATATACTGTACTACATAGAACAATAACGTATTCGAACGAATGCATTAATACAAACCTGTGATTTGCAGCTGCACTACTGTCAGAAAACTAATCAACACCTTCTGACCAATCAGAATTGAGAATTCAGTAGTGCTGTGGTATAAATGTACATAAACATTGTTAAACATTAGGGGTAAATTGTGTAAATTTTATTTTTGGGTGTTCCTTTATGGCTATAACGGGAGGGATGGTATTCACACCGTCTGACTTCATGGAAGATTTTCTTCTCCTGCATTGTTTCGGCTCATTTAATCTGTCCGGCGGTCTCTCACTAGAAGTAGCACTTTAATTTAGTGGCCTCTCGCAGCGAGAGAGTCTGGCGTGAGAGAAGAAAGAAGAGAGACGGAGCTCTTCAGCTTCATTTACCTGTATGTTCTGTTCCAATACAAATGACCATTTGAAATTTTTATTTTTTAATTTTTTTATTATTTTTTTTTACCAAAAGTGAAACAAAGCATAAACGACCTTTCTTACATGAATCTTAATGTGCCTGGATCTAATCAGTTCTATAATGAAGATATTTCAGGATCATTTTGACCTTGAATGTATAAATCAAAGTGTTTGTAAATATGACGAACAAATGGGTGGTAATAGTAAGTAAGATTAAATACGCTGGATATTTTAAAACTATTGGTTTAAAATCTAAAGAGATGGTCTGTTTCAGTAGAACATTTCTTGCTACTGTATCACAAAAGTATATTTCATTGTAATTTATTGCACAAACAGGAGATATAATGGCCAGATCCTCTGCACCAAACCCTCTCCCTCGGATATTAGCAGAGAGGTGGATAAAAAAAAAAAAAAGTGAAATTATAACATGTCATATTTGTTTTACACCCATTGGGACTTCAGGAGCTAGTGTTATACTGCAGAGTAACTCCTTTGTCAGTGCTTAAGAAAAGGTCCCATACTGTACGTCACAAATATTTATGAGGCATTTATGAAAACGTGCTAACCTCATTTGTACGTGTCTGCACATTTTATGTGGGTAATACATCATCTGAACGTGGTGGAAATATTAATGCGGCGCACGCTTTTAAGAAAAGAAAAGTCATATGACTTCGTTTTATGGCTGTGCTTAATTCTTTGTAAATTGGCTTGTGACATAGTTTGTCTTATAAAGCTACAATGGAGTACTTTATACCACAGCACTGTTCAACTATGGATTCGGATTCGCTGATTAAAGGTGTTGATCAGTTTTCTGACAGTAGTGCCGCCGCAAGTCACAGGTTTATATTAATGCGCTCGTTCTAACACGTTATAGTAACAGCCCGTTCACAGCGACTTCTAATTTACTCCTAATAACAAACGTATTTAAAAATACATGGAACAAAAAAGACGTGTATTCTTTGATATGGTGAAGATTTCTGTGAGGAGATGTTGATTTAACATTTATGAAGGAGTCTCCAGCGTCAGAGATTTGTAAGGATCAGATATTGTACAGTGTTTTTTTTTTAGTTCCAATTAGTAATGAGAGTGTTAGGTCGCGCAAAAAGCGCGACTTCCATTACCAGAATTCTCATCCACACACTCCACACTACACTTCCCAGCAAGCTCGGCGGCCTACAAACATGGCCGCCAGGGACTACAACACCCACACACTACCTCGGTCACAATCACCCGCTTTCTAATCCCGCGCACCTGTCTTCCATTTCACTAACACTCTATTTAAGGAATCTTATGTTACAGGTCGAACGCGAAGTATCGTTTGTTTCTTCCAAATCGACTGAGCTACTTCATTCTGGACTGATTCTCACGGCATTTGAAACTAAGCTAAGTACCTTGGACTCCGACTTCCTCTTAAGCCCTCTCTCTATTTTACACATCTCTGTGATAGGTTTGCTTGCACAAGTGTTTGATTTTTTGTTAGCGCAAATAGCTAGCACACTTTATTTAGTCACCGCTATTTTGTTGTATGGGTTCTCTGTTGGATGCTGTTTTCTCCGTTTGATTTTTCCGTAGTAAAGTGTGTGTCCTTTTTTTTACTGCTAGCGCTAACACTTTTGAGAGTGTGTTTAAACTTGATCACGTTATCCTGCGAAGACTCGAAGCCTTCTATAAACCTGTTGTTTGCCCTGTGTCCTTTCCACATGTGTGCTGAATAAACTGACGAAGTTTTTGACCGCAACTGTGTCCAGCTTACTTCTGGTGCTGTAACAGAATACTTCGCCTCGACATGGACGCAGCGGAGGAAATTCGTCAAGCAATCGCAGCACACGGTCAAATTATCAACGCGCAACAACAACGCTTGGGAGAAATGGATCAGAGTCTTCAACTTCTCTCTCAAGTCACGGCTACAGCAACGCAGCGCGCCGCTCCCACATCCTTTTCTACGCCTCGACTGCCTATGCCCTTACCCGATAAGTACAACGGTGACACTGGTTTATGTAAGGGTTTCATCTTACAATGCTCCTTATACTTTGACTGTTGTGGGGAAATGGGGGATCATGAGAAAGTGGCGCGATTCATCTCCTTACTAACAGGCAAGGCTTTAAGGTGGGCGGCGGCAGTAAGGGAACGAGGCGGAGATGCGGTGGCTTCCTATGACACCTTCGTCTCCATGTTCCGGCGAGTGTTCGACCACGCCCCCGATCACCAGGAAGTCGGGGAACGGCTCCTAACACTGAGGCAAGGCTCACTTCGAGTGGCGGATTACGCGTTAGAATTTCGGACTATCGCTGCGGGTAGCGGCTGGAATGACGTGGCGTTAAAAGCTGTCTTCCGTCAGGGCCTTAATCCCGCCATAATCACTGAGATGGCCTGCCGCGATGAGCCTCTTAACCTGGACTCGTTAATTGATCTCGCCATTCGCCTCGATCAACTTCTCTACAGCCGTAGGCATCCATCTCAGCACCCTGAACCAACCCGACTCCCCGCTAGCGACGAACCCATGCAAATCGGCCATGCTAAACTGGACCCCAACGAGAAAGAAAGGAGACGCCGAGAGAACCTATGTCTCTACTGTGGCCGCGCTGATCACTCTCTTCACTCCTGCCCTGTCCGCCCCACAAGCTTAACTCCGACGAGGGGCGGACAACGCACCCGTTCAACCCCGGTGAGTCAGATTCCTGATGTTACTTCATGTTCTTTTACTTTACCCGTCTACCTTGAACATTCAGGTGTCTGTACTCTTGTTACAGCCATGCTCGACTCCGGAGCAGCGGGCAACTTCATTGACGAGGAAATAGTGTGTCAGCTTGACCTCGACACTCGTCCCCTACCTCAGCCGCTAAAGATCCAGGCCATCGACGGTACGCCCATCGGAAACATCACCCGCCACACACACACCCTGGGGCTTCGTGTCAGCGCTCTCCACCACGAAGAATTATCCTTCTGGGTCATCAAATCTACCCGATACCCCGTGGTTTTGGGCTTACCGTGGCTGAGAAAACATAACCCTCACATTTCCTGGGCCAACCAACAAATACTCAACTGGTCACCCTTCTGTCACCAACAATGCCTCAACACCCTATCACTCACTGTCGCAACTACATCCGTTGAAAGCCCTGAAAACGCACCCACCGTCTGTATACCCCACGAATATAACGATCTTAAGGAGGTATTTAGTAAACTCAGGGCTAGCGGTCTTCCACCCCATCGTTCTTATGACTGTTCCATAGACCTCCTGCCGGGTATGACTCCGCCACGTGGACATATATATCCCCTGTCCCAAGCAGAACATAAAGCCATGTCCGAATACATTCAGGAGGCTCTCCAACAGGGATATATTCGCCACTCCACCTCCCCGGCAGCAGCCAGCTTCTTTTTCGTGGCCAAGAAAGGAGGGGGCCTTCGGCCTTGCATTGACTACCGAGGGCTCAACCGCGCCTCGGTGAAATATCCCTACCCTCTTCCACTCGTCCCTTCCGCCTTAGAACAACTTCGTGAAGCCCGATATTTCACCAAATTGGACCTCCGTAGCGCGTACAACCTGGTGCGTATCCGGGAAGGGGATGAGTGGAAGACTGCCTTCAGCACAACAACAGGTCACTACGAATACCTCGTAATGCCGTATGGGCTAACTAACGCGCCCTCAGTATTCCAATGCCTAATTAATGACGTACTGAGAGACATGTTAGGAAAATTCGTGGTGGCCTATATTGACGACATTTTGATTTACTCCCCCAACTACAAACTCCACGTATCTCAAGTACGCCAGGTTCTCACACGCCTACTAGAAAATGGACTATATGTAAAGGCAGAAAAGTGTGAATTCCACACTAATACTACGACCTTCTTAGGTTACGTCATTAGCCCCGAGGGAGTGGCCATGGACAAAAGTAAGGTCACGGCGGTAACACAATGGCCCACTCCTACTACCATCAAGGAGCTCCAAAGCTTCTTAGGTTTCGCCAACTTCTACCGACGCTTTATCCGGGGTTTTAGTTCGATTGCCCTACCCCTTACTTCTCTGTTGCGGGGCGGTCCCCGCCGTCTGGTTTGGAACCACGAGGCCGAGGGGGCATTCTCCAGACTCAAAACGGCTTTCACCACGGCTCCTATCCTCAAGCACCCAGACCCTTCCTGTCCCTTCGTAGTAGAAGTAGATGCCTCTGAGGCGGGGGTGGGGGCCGTATTATCCCAACGTCTAGGGGAAAAACCAAAACTTCACCCCGTCGCTTTCTTTTCGAAAAAGCTATCGCCGGCAGAACAGAATTATGACGTGGGAGATCGTGAACTGCTAGCTATAAAATTAGCTTTGGAGGAGTGGCGACACTGGCTAGAGGGGGCAGAACACCCGTTTACCGTTTTCACAGATCACAAGAACTTAGAATATCTGCACACAGCCAAACGACTAAACCCTCGCCAAGCACGTTGGTCTTTGTTTTTCGCACGGTTTCAGTTTACCCTTTCTTATCGCCCCGGGTCTAAGAACCACAAGGCGGACGCCCTTTCCCGACTCCACACTAGGGATTTACCACCTTCCAAACCCGACCACATCCTGCCTCCCTCCTGTTTTGTCGGTAATGTGCACTGGGAGTTCGACAGTTTACTTCACAAATTCCCACGTAGGTACGTACCGTCTGCTTGTCCTCCCACAAAATTGTTTGTCCCTTCTACCTACAGAACCCGATTAATAAGATGGGCTCACACGGTTCCCGGTACCGCTCACCCCGGTTCCCTACGCACATACCACCTTTTGTCCCACAAGTACTGGTGGCCCAACATGGCCCAAGAAGTACTACAGGCGGTCAAATCTTGTGACATCTGCGCCCAAACTAAGGTACCCAGAACCTTCCCTGCCGGCAAACTCATGCCACTACCCACTCCTCAACGACCTTGGTCACACCTCGCAGTAGACTTCATCACGGACCTCCCCAATTCTCTAGGCCACACCACCGTTTTTGTTATTTTAGATCGGTTCTCCAAATCCCTCCGTCTAATTTCCTTGCCCAATCTACCATCAGCCTTCCACACAGCAGAACTTATATTCTCGCATGTATTTCGTTATTTTGGGATCCCCGAAGACATAGTTAGCGATCGGGGACCGCAGTTCATATCTCGCGTATGGTCCGGCTTTATGGGTAAATTGGGAGTGAATGTGAGCCTTACGTCGGGATACCACCCCGAATCCAACGGGCAAGCGGAACGGGTTAACCAAGAAGTCGGAAGGATGCTCCGTTCGTTCTGTCACAAAAATCCCTCTGATTGGGCCCGCTTCCTGCCCTGGGTGGAATACGCCCAGAACTCACTCCGCCATTCTGCCACTAACCTGACCCCATTCCAATGCGTGCTAGGTTATCAGCCCCCTCTATTTCCGTGGGACGCCACGGCCACGGACGCACCAGCCGTAAACGAATGGTTTGACCGCAGTGAACAGGTCTGGGCAAGCACCCATAGGAGACTAAAACAAGCAGCCTCAAAATCAAAGGCCCAAGCGGATCGCCACCGACAGGTAACACCACGCTACCAACCCGGTGAACGGGTATGGCTCTCCACCCAAAACTTGCACCTCAGACATCCCTGCCAGAAGCTCTGTCCTCGTTACCTCGGCCCCTTCAAAGTCATCAGGCCCATCAATGAGGTAACCTACAGACTAGCCATCCCCAAACATTGGCGCATTTCCCCCTCATTTCACGTTTCTCTCCTGAAACCCTTCCACACAGGTATCCTCACCTCTCAAAACCCTTCTAATCCACCTCCCCCACAGGAAGTTGACGGACAACTGGCCTATCGTATTCACCAGATTCTCAAATCCCGGCGACGTCAAGGAAAACTTCAGTACCTCATTGACTGGAAGGGGTACGGGCCCGAGGAACAGAGCTGGGTGGCGGCTAAGGACATGCTGGACCCTGAAATGGTGGACGAATTTCACCGCATCAATCCAGAATACCCAAAACCTAGACCCAGAGGTCGACCCAGGCAAGGAGAGGCTCCCGGAGTGAGCCCTTTGGGGGGGGGCTCTGTTAGGTCGCGCAAAAAGCGCGACTTCCATTACCAGAATTCTCATCCACACACTCCACACTACACTTCCCAGCAAGCTCGGCGGCCTACAAACATGGCCGCCAGGGACTACAACACCCACACACTACCTCGGTCACAATCACCCGCTTTCTAATCCCGCGCACCTGTCTTCCATTTCACTAACACTCTATTTAAGGAATCTTATGTTACAGGTCGAACGCGAAGTATCGTTTGTTTCTTCCAAATCGACTGAGCTACTTCATTCTGGACTGATTCTCACGGCATTTGAAACTAAGCTAAGTACCTTGGACTCCGACTTCCTCTTAAGCCCTCTCTCTATTTTACACATCTCTGTGATAGGTTTGCTTGCACAAGTGTTTGATTTTTTGTTAGCGCAAATAGCTAGCACACTTTATTTAGTCACCGCTATTTTGTTGTATGGGTTCTCTGTTGGATGCTGTTTTCTCCGTTTGATTTTTCCGTAGTAAAGTGTGTGTCCTTTTTTTTACTGCTAGCGCTAACACTTTTGAGAGTGTGTTTAAACTTGATCACGTTATCCTGCGAAGACTCGAAGCCTTCTATAAACCTGTTGTTTGCCCTGTGTCCTTTCCACATGTGTGCTGAATAAACTGACGAAGTTTTTGACCGCAACTGTGTCCAGCTTACTTCTGGTGCTGTAACAGAGAGTACCTATATATAGCGTTTCTAAAGCTACCTTGTTATACACAAATTAAATAACACACTAATCAGTGTGAAAATCAGTTGATTGATTTATATTTTACGTGCTCGGATTCGTACTAGCTTCGTTGGCAGATTAGCCGAGTACTCGCTACATGAATTCACCAGACGCACAGATGATCTCACTACTTCCTTGCAAGCTTTATTTTTCTTAGTAATGTCTCTATGCGGTTGTACAGTACTGTGCAAAAGTTTTCGTTTGTTATGATTTTTTTATTTTTTATTTTATGACTTCTACATGATCAAGTCAGTACAAAAAACATTTTAGATTCCCAAACATTAGTTTTCTAGCACAAAATTAAATGTTACAGAAAAATGTTCGTATGTCATTAAAGAAAGCAGCGTGTTACGTAAGAGACCAAAAAAAGACACAATGAAGGCTGCTGGGTTTTTCTGCAAAAATAAGAAGCGAGTGCGAAAGTCAAAGTGTCCAGAAGAACTGTGGCTGGTTCTGTAAGATGCTCAATAAAACTTACCAGCTCATTTCCTTATAAAACTGCACACATTGTACAGGAGACTACTATTTTTATTTTTATTTAAAAAAATTTTTTGACACCAAATATTGACTTTGTTTCATTTACTAATGTTTACTGCTCTTTACGGTATTTTTTTTAAAATGTAAAAACATTTAATTTCATTATTTTGAAGGCATCTTTGCTCTACAGCATTTCTTTGCATGTGCCTAAAACTTTTGCACAATACTGTATATGACAAGATAAGATGAAACAATGGTTATTATATTTTTCTTCCATTTTTAGGGAACTAAACGCAGGTAGGAACGAAAGTCGTGAGCGGGGAACTGAAGAAACGTCACACCACACGCACCATAGGATTGGTCAGAGGAATCATTCGAGCAAATTTGTTTGGATTTGTCACTTTACTGCTTCATACCTAATTTGCATACTGTTGAGAACATGCTGGTTCCAGTGTTGCTTGTCTAGGTGTATAAAGCATCGTAGTTGAGCCGGACCCCACCTCACGGTTCGGCACGCATGTGACTCGCGGATTAATTGCGAAGTTTAACCGTCGTAGTGTGAAAGACAGTTTTACTGCCGATGTTACTTTTTAAAGTGATAATTCCTGCAGATTCCTTAAAAAAGATACAGACAATGCAGTCGTGTTCACTTGAACGGGGCATGTTAAGCAGTTGATAATGACAGTCATCGTGGCTAGCGGAGGAGCAGAAGAATGTTGTTTTTGTTAAAACCATAATCAAAAGTTCCTTGCTGTAAGTGTTCTTTAAGTAATAAATAGAAAGACCCCCCCCCCCCTTTGCTGATCCGAAAAATGATCCAATACGTGACACAAAAACCGTAATATGATCCTCACCATCAGTTTTGTGATCCGTTGCACCCCTACGCTTTTCTCTCTGTCATTTTGTTTTCATTATGTCATTTATTACTAAAAGAGAAGACAAGAATTAGAAATACATTATATGTATAAAGATTTGTAAATACAGTATGCTCTTTAAAGAAATCCTCAATGGATCATTTCTGGAACGTTTATATGTAGGGGTGGGCGATAGGACGATTATTATCATTATTATTACTATTATTATTAAAGTATGCTATTCTTACTACATTTCAGGGTATTGCCAGTTCTTCTATAACAGGGTTTCCTGCAACCTTACCTTGAAACATTCAGCTGGTTTAGTGGTCAGGTTTTCATATTTTGTTTGCAAATGTCTTTTTAAGAATTTTTAACATATCACACACTTGAGGAGGTGTTTGGCCTTATCACTGTGTGTGCTAAGGCGCTGAAAAAGATGAACATGTTTTTAGTCGCAAAGAAAGTAGCTAGCGAACACTGCATTTTATGTTTAACCCTCACAAGAACTATTATCACAGGGGTTCCCAGACCTTTTAGGCAAATGACCCCAAATGGACATTATGAATTTTACAGTGGGTTTAGAAAAGAATCACACCCCTTCAAAATAATCACATTTTGTTGCTTTTCAGCCTGAAATGAAGACGGACACAGTTTTTGTTTTATCCAGCTGTATTTACTCAGTGCAACTTATAACATCCAAGTGAAAGATATAACACCAACATGTTATATAAAAAAATAAAAAAAACAGAATCACTGAGTTGGAAAAAGGATCACCCCCCTCCTAAAAATTACTTGTAAACTTCATAAGGTGTAGCTAATCACCTTCTCAATGGCACACAAAGCCATTTGACTTTCAACTGTGATCAGCTGTGGTCATTTTGATTAGCTCAGCATGAAAATAGCTTTCCTGGAGCATTTTGTAGTGCAACTGAAGCAAACAATCAACTATGGGTGACAAGGCACTGTCAAAAGATCTCTGGGATAAAGTTGTGGGCAGGCACAAGTCATGAGATGGATACAAAACATTTCAAAGGCTTTATCAATGCCTAGAAGCACAGTGAAGTATATTATTAAGAAGTGGAAGGTATTTGGTACAACACTGGATAACAATGTACAAGACCCTCCCTGGATCAGGACGTCGCTCCAAACTGGATGAAAGAGCCAGGAGGAAACTGGTCAGAGAGGCTACCAAGAGGCCTACAGCAATTCTGAAGCAGTTGCAGGAATTTATGACAAAGAGTGGTCATTGTGTGCATGTGACAACAACATAACAAATTCCACTCCACAAATGTAGCTTGTATGGGAGGGTTGCAAGAAAAAAGCCACCCACGACTGAGCTTTGCCAAAACGCACCTTGAAGATTCTGAGGCCACATGGAAAAAGGTGTTATGGTCAGATGAGACTAAAATTGAAATATTTGGCCTCAACACCAAACGATATGTCTGGCGGAAATCCAATACAGCTCACCATCCAAATAACACCATTCCTACAGTAAAGCATGGAGGTGGTAATATCCTGTTATGGGGGTGTTTCTCTGCAGCAGGGACTGGAGCACTTGTCAGGATAGAAGGAAAATGGATGGGGCAAAATACCGTCAAATTCTTGAGGAAAATCTGCTGCCCTCTGCCAGAAAGTTGCCAATGGGAAGAAGGTTTACCTTCCAACATGACAGTGACCCAAAGCACACAGCAAAACTGACCACACAGTGGTTGAAGGAGAAAAAGGTGAATGTCCTTGCATGGCCTAGTCAGAGCCCAGACTTAAACCCCACTGAAAATCTGTGGAATGACTTGAAGACTGCAGTCCACAAACAGTCACCATCAAATTTGACTGAACTTGAGCAGTTCTGCAAAGAAGAGTGGGCAAATATTGCAAAGTCTAGATGTGCAAAGTTAGTAGAGACATATCCCAACAGACTAAAGGCTGTAATTAAAAAATTAAGGCCATTTTCCAACTCAGTGATTCTGGTTTTTGATTCTTAAATTTTTTTCTGACATGTTGGTGTTATATCTTTCACTGGGTTGTTATAAGTTGCACTGAGTAAATACAGCTGGATAAAACAAAAACTGTGTCCGTCTTCATTTCAGGCTGAAAAGCAACAAAATGTGATTATTTTAAAGGAGGGTGATTCTTTTCTATACCCACTGTACGTGACTCCAAGCCTTGACCACCCTACTTTTTTTTAAATTCCAGATTTATAATATAGGTCTACTGTACCATTTAAACATTTTATTATGTCAGTAACACTCGTAGCCTATGAGCAACTAAAATCCAAAGGAATGATTCTTGCACTGATTTACCAATCTAGTGGAAAGAGTGAACTTTCATTAACAGGCTTGACACCGCTTTTCAAAAAAGTCAGGAGGTGTGTTTGAAAGGGCGCATCTCTTCGTGTGCAGAAGCAGTGGCTGCACCAGCAGTATTATTCACATACCGTACTCGCTGCATATCATATGAACATTCGGAGGAATAAAAAGTCACATCACACAGGATAGAGAAAACCCCCCCGAAAAATAGCATGTACACTCTTCATTTAAATGCGGCTTGATTGAATGCAACTCCCAGTAACTTTCAAAATCATTTGAAAAATATATGAATAAAACAATGGAGGAGATTGTGAGTTTCTCTTGAGACCCCATTAGTAAATCAACTGACCTCAAGTGGGGTCACGACCCCTAGATTGGGAACACCTGTATTAACGCATAACATGCCCCATGAGCAATTCAATCAACTTGTATAAATTTTTACTCATGAGGTTACAGTTCCAGTGTTGGAATATTAATTGTTTTAATTAATTTTGTTTTTATGTGTAAAAAGAATATAATATTAAAGCTTAATGTACTATTGGCATTTCCATCACAATCTCAAGAACCCCCTGCAGTGCCACGATGAACCCCCAGGTTGGGAAATCCTGTATTTTGTATTACATTGAACCAGCTCTAAATTACTAGATGCTTTTCATGCACCAGCTTAGAAAAAAAAAAAAACCACTCTCGTTACATGATTGACAATGTAATAGATGAAAAGTATATTTAACTGCACATGATTGATATCAGACTTTAGTGATACAGAGATGCCCGTGTAGATCACCTTGCAGCTTTTTCCTGATACACGGCGGTGTATCAGTGTAGTCGTATCATAAATGTTGACCTGACACAAAATTCAATCCTAGTCCTTCATCCCTGCTTGACATAAATATCCTTTTCATGTCTACTTGAGCATGCAGCAAAAACAAGCACCGTCCCTGCAGTTTTGAAATGCACAATATATACACTTTAACTGGAGGTCAATTGCTTATATTGTTACCTTGTGTAAGTGTGTCGGACCTTTGGACCGGGTTACTGATTCGCCATGACCCACGGAGATGGTGGCTTTGGGTTCTAGATGCTTCTTTTGCTATTGCGCAAATTGTTTGTGTTTTTCCACGGTGCAGTTTGGACAGGTGGAGGTTAGAAGCGCTCTTGTGTGAAATTACTCTATGGTCTGTCTCTATTCCTCGCCCTAACTCATTCTCTTTTTTCTCATTCTCTGTCCACCGGGGCTCGGACTGCGGGTTTTTCAAGCTTCTGCAGTCGTATTAGCATTCTAAGGCCATCCTGAAGTTTTGGCGGAGGAGACAGTTCGAGAGTTTTCTTGTTTCTTAAGAGAACCAGGCCTCTAAAGTGCAGCTCAGAGATTGATTCTGCTAATGTGGCATTCATTTAGCTCCACTTCACGTTACCTGTGTTTAAGAATGAAAAGTGATTTAATGGCGATTGGAAACAATTGCAAATTCGTAAGAAAAGTTAGAAATGATTCAACTCAGGATGATGAATGACTTCATTCATACAACATTGAGTTAGTCTCTTGTTAAGCTGAATTGCTTTAGTTATTTGTCTGTCTAAAGCTCAAATGTGCATATAAATTAAAATCAAGCTCAATTACACACACACACACATATATATATGTATATATATAGTAACACCAATTGAAATGATTGAAGGATGGTTTTGTTAACTTTCACCTTTGAACAGTTTGCAAGTAGGCAGGGCCTTTGTATCTGTCAGAACCTGGTGAATAATGATGTGGCCTCTGTACTGGTCAGAACCTGGTGAAGGAGGTGTGGCCTCTGTACCTGTCAGAGTCTGGTAAAGGTTCTGTGGCCTTTGTCCTTTTTAGGGCTTGGTGAAAAATTTATGACGTCTGTACCTGTCTGAACCTGGTGACAAAGGTGTAGGATCTGTACCTGTCAGGATTGCTGAAGAAGTTATAACCTCTGTATGTTTTTGAACCTGGTTATGGCCTCTGTACCTGTCAGAACCTGGTGGAGGAGGTGTGGGCTCTGTACCTGTCAGAACCTGGTGGAGGAGGTGTGGGCTCTGTACCTGTCAGAACCTGGTGGAGGAGGTGTGGGCTCTGTACCTGTCAGAACCTGGTGGAGGAGGTGTGGGCTCTGTACCTGTCAGAACCTGGTGGAGGAGGTGTGGGCTCTGTACCTGTCAGAACCTGGTGGAGGAGGTGTGGGCTCTGTACCTGTCAGAACCTGGTGGAGGAGGTGTGGGCTCTGTACCTGTCAGAACCTGGTGGAGGAGGTGTGGGCTCTGTACCTGTCAGAACCTGGTGAAGGAGGTGTGGGCTCTGTACCTGTCAGAACCTGATGAAGGAGGTGTGGGCTCTGTACCTGTCAGAACCTGGTGAAGGAGGTGTGGGCTCTGTACCTGTCAGAACCTGGTGAAGAAGGTGTGACCTCTGTACCTGTCAGAACCTAGTGAAGAAGGTGTGACCTCTGTACCTGTCAGAACCTGGTGAAGAAGGTGTGACCTCAGTACCTGTCAGAACCTGGTGAAGAAGGTGTGACCTCTGTACCTGTCAGAACCTGGTAAAGGAGGTGTTTTTGCACAATACTGAATGAAGTTACAAAGCATGTCATATTAAAATCGTAAATCATACCTGACAATTCAGACGACCAAGCTGGATTACTGATAAGATATTGAGGGAAAAAGTCTCCCCTCTAGCACACATTTTATTTTTACATCACTGCAGAAATTATACTTCTGAAAGTCAAATCCTAGTCCATTTTATGCAGCATGGTCTTAAGCAGCAAACCAGCTTGTATAAAAATTACGGTGAAGTTAAGATCATCTTAATTTTGTTTCATAAGTGTTTTTTTTTCTTCTTTTTTTTCCTGGGGAATTAATTGGAGTGTGCAGGCTGGTGTGAACATTCTCACTACAGCACATTTGCCTTATTTGAGAGAATCAGAGCTGAAATCCATATTGCAAAATTTGAGTTTAACACGTGGCACATCACGTTCCAAAATGGAAAAATGCAGACCACACATCACTCATTGGGTTATCTGAGGAAAACGATGTGTTTGTGGTTGTTTCCGTATTGCACATTCATAAAATTGGGATTTCTGAGAATGACTTTAAAGCTAGGGTTCATTTTGGTAAATTATTTTCACTCTTTATAAATTTCACTCTATAAATTTAGCATAAGACCAGGTTCATTCATTAGCTAATTAATGAGTTTAAATGACAGAGCGCAAAAAAAAAAACAAAAACAAAACAACAACATTAAAGCATAAAAGTGTGTGTGTTTATCTGAACACATAATGGAAGATGAATAATCGGGTGTAATAATTACTGAAGCCCAGCTGTCTGTCCTCTCAGTCCCGGTGAAATGCCATCAGTCATTCTTTTTCCAGTTTAGTTAAATTGCTCAGATTTTGTAATCTCTTCTTCATAACTGACAAAAGCAGCATTCAGCGCTTTGAAGTGTCACACAGCTTTCCACAATCCTTGCTCTGACCGACTGAGTGGAGTTGCCAAGTTCACGACTTTCACGCAAGCTTTTATCGCAGAGAGATGAAATGAAAAGATAACGTTTTATAAATATTGTTTTATATCGAACCTGGTGTTGAATAACTCAGGCATATTGACAGGCATATTTGAGAGGAGGGAGGCAAGTGAGAAGCGATGGACACGCTTATGTCACGTCATGGCAAGTTTACATCCACGTACAGTACCGTGTAAAAGTTTTAGGCACATGCAAAGAAATGCCGTAGAGCAAAGATGCCTTCAAAATAATGAAATGAAATGTTTCTACACTGAAAAAAAAAATACAGTAAAGAGCAGTAAACAGTAGTAAATGAAACAAAGTCAATATTTGGTGTGACAAAAAAAATAAAAATAAAAATAGTAGTCTCCGGTACAATTTGTGCAGTTTTATAAGGAAATGAGCTGGTAAGTTTTATTGAGCATCTTGCAGAACCAGACACAGTTCTTCTGGACACTTTGACTTTCGCACTCGCTTCTTATTTTTACGTAATACGCTGCTTTCTTTAACGACATACAAACATTTTTCTGTATCATTTCATTTTGTGCTAGAATACTAATGTTTGGGAACCTAAAATGATTTTTGTACCGACTTGATCATGTAGAAGTCATCAAATAGGGTGCCTAAAACGTTTGCGCAGTACTGTATATACAATTCTGAATCCGAAAGCAGGCAACATGCCTGTCATGTGTGTTTCATTTCATAGAAGCTCTCCAAATCCCCAGTAGGCTGAATGGCGTCTAGTTATAGTTAGCTCAAACAGCGATAACGGAAGGTAAAATTTGTAAGTAGGTGCAAAGAAATTAAAAAAATTGATATTGAAATAGATAACGAGAGGGCAGTTTCTCTCCAGTTTCAAAATTTTTTCCCTTTTACGTTTGAAAAACTCAAACAGAGAAGAAAGTGGACACCAACGTCTGTATATAGGAACAGGGATTCAAAAGTAAAGCCAAAATGTCTCTGAGGCACCTTTATCAGCCGATATGAAAACCCGTTTTGACCTGCAGATGGAGAGTATGTGTTGGGAGCTGAAGATCCTACGGTTCAAACCCTTAGAATCACTCCCGCTTGATCCGTCCCTGTAGAGTGTTAAAGTGAAGAACACTGCTGCGTTACCTCAGCTGCCTCTAATTTTCAGCTGTAGCTCGTTTAGAAGGTGCAGCAGATGTTTTGTACATTACATTTTCCTTTTTCTTAGGGGAACAAGCGAACCTGTGCTTAGCAGAGCGTTATAAATGACTTTCTTTCCACCTGAGTCTTCACTGCCGGGTGTTAATGTGAAATTATACAAGCTGGAGTGAATAAAGAATTTAAACACACACACACACACACACACACACACACACACACACACACACACACACACACACACACACACACAGGGCCCTTATTTCTTAGCTTTTCATTTCTTAATGTTCTTCTCTCTTATCATTCTCACTCTTGATAACCTAACAGGTTACATGTCTGGGCTATTAGTTTTTAATCTGCAGTTGCCAGGTGGACCGAGAGGGCCACCAGTTTTTCCTAGTCTTTATTGTGAAGCAGTTATTTCTCATGCATATTTAAACATCAGTTGGTTCATATACATAGGCCTCATAGACCACACCTCCTTCACTTTGACTCATGGGTACAGAGGCCACACCTTTTTCACTTTGACTCACAGGTACAGAGGCTACACCTTTTTCACTTTGACTCACGGGTACAGAGGCCACACCTCCTTCACTTTCACTCATGGGTACAGAGGCCACACCTCCTTCACTTTGACTCACAGGTACAGAGGCCACACCTTTTTCACTTTGACTCACAGGTACAGAGGCCACACCTTTTTCACTGTGACTCACAGGTACAGAGGCCACACCTTTTTCACTGTGACTCACAGGTACAGAGGCCACACCTCCTTCACTTTGACTCACAGGTACAGAGGCCACACCTTTTACACTGTGACTCACAGGTACAGAGGCCACACCTCCTTCACTTTGTCTCACAGGTACAGAGGCTACACCTTTTTCACTATGACTCACAGGTACAGAGGCCACACCTTTTTCACTATGACTCATAGGTACAGAGGCCACACCTCCTTCACTTTGACTCACAGGTACAGAGGCCACACCTTTTACACTGTGACTCATAGGTACAGATGCCACACCTTTTTCACTGTGACTCACAGGTAAAGAGGCCACACCTTTTTCACTGTGACTCACAGGTACAGAGGCCACACCGCCTTCACTTTGACTCACAAGTACAGATGCCACACCTTTTACACTGTGACTCACAGGTACAGATGCCACACATTTTTCACTGTGACTCACAGGTAAAGAGACCACACCTTTTTCACTTTGACTCACAGGTACAGAGGCCACACCTTTTTCACTTTGACTCACAGGTAAAGAGACCACACCTTTTTCACTGTGACTCACAGGTAAAGAGGCCACACCTTTTTCACTGTGACTCACAGGTAAAGAGGCCACACCTTTTTCACTGTGACTCACAGGTACAGAGGCCACACCTCCTTCACTTTGTCTCACAGGTAAAGAGGCCACACCTTTTTCACTGTGACTCACAGGTACAAAAGCCACACCTTTTTGACTGTGACTCACAGGTACAGATGCCACACCTTCTTAACTGGGAGAAATAGAGATAAATGCCACAGCTACTTTAGTGGGATGGACAGGTACACAAGCCATGCTTTTTTCACTGATACGCTTTGTGAATGTGTGAATGTGCAGGTGTGCAATGATAGTGATTGTTTAATGTTTAACGATTGTTGAATGTAGTGTAGATGTATTGTATCAGTAAGAATGCAGGTAAATAAGGTTCACTGAGTTTCTGTTAGAAAGTCCAGATCTGGTTGTACTCTGTGCCTTTGGCTCGTCTCCCTCCACATAAAGGCAGTTTCACTATCAAGCTCTTCGCCCACGTAGCATCCGCACTATTTCCCACATGGAGGCTAAAACGGAACACACACACACACACACACACACACAGACACACACACACACACACACACACACACACACACACAGGCAAAGTTTGGGCTTGGGAAAAATACCTGGCAGAGATTTATTGTGCTGAAAAGGCCTGCTCTCTAATTGGTGGTCATTTACAGTGCATTCATGCTTCGGTACTTCTCCACTTCACTTTCTCTCTCTTACCCTCTTTCCATCTGTCTCCTTTTGACATCTCCCTCTCTCTTTTCCTCCTCAACAGGTGTTACCGAGCATACTGCAGAAGCATTGCTGTATCTTGCCAGATAGGAAGTCAGGTAAACGCAAATGTCACTCACTCACACAAACACACACAGACACTGATCAAGCACCGGTCCCAAAACGCCACTCACGCTCTGACATTGTGATGGTGTGCATGTGACAGCGCCAGCGTGTTGATACGGCGATGATGCTTTCTGAGGAAGAGAGACTCAGATTTTCACTCGGAGAAATGACAGTACGCAAACACATGGAAGCATAAATGTAAATAAGTGTTTACATAGTCATAAAGATATATATCTTCATGCAATCCATCCCGTAATCTAGGCTTGTATAATATAACGATTCAATCATCTTTACACGATTTTACACTGCCACGATGTCCAATGACGTTTACTCTGATTATATCACCCGTCCTGACGCCTTTACCCATCTTGCGTTGGAGTTCCGCAGTTTAATGTCAGAGTACTCTAGTATGAGTTATCTCATACTCAAAAATACATACATAAATACTAGAAGCCCCGCCCCTTCCCCTCCATCTCACATGCTCTCGACTGGACTCGCTCATCATTCCCACTTTCTGTCAAGGTAAATGGAAGATAAGATAAGATAAGATAAGATAAGATAAGATAAGATGTACCTTTATTGATCCCCTGTAGGGGAAATGTTGTGAGTTCACTGATGATTTGCCAAGACCAAATTAGAGAGAAGCTAGCACACTTTGATTTGTACATTCTCGTTAAAGGTGCTTCTGGTGAAATTGCCATCCCTTCTTCCTTTTCATCCTCATATTTTAAGTGAGAAGTTATATTCATGAAAATCGTATTGTTTGCCATGTCAGCTGATGATGTCACTCACTCTACTGTAGTAACCATTTCGAACTAGGAAGTGGAAGTGTACGTGGCAAACACAGACAAGCAGAGTGATACACACAGTGAAACATCCCAGTGTGGTTATAGCAAATTTAAGCACTCTTGGAACATGGAGCATGACTAAGTGACCTGGACAGAGAGCAGCTGATTGACCGCAGTCCCATGTGACCGTGTGTTTCTCATCTGCTTGTTGATGCTGTTGCAGGTCTGAAACGGTGGCTGATGAGGCTGAAGAGCAGAGAGATTTATTCAGGTACCTGCTCCACTCTGTCCCTGCTCCGCCCTGTCCCTGCTCCTCCCTGCTCCGCCCTGTCCCTGCTCCGCCCTGTCCCTGCTCCACCCTTTCCCTGCTCCACCCTTCCCCTGCTCCACCCTGTCCCTGCTCCACCCTTTCTCTTCTTTCCCTATATTTCTCTCCAGCTCGAGTGTTTTAGAGCCGCAGCATAAACACACTTTAACAGTTTACCTGATTCATGTCTCTGTCCTAAACACTGCATTTCAGGACTATTTAGTGTTCTGACTAAATCAGCAGCCAATCCAAAAAAAAAAAAAAAATATATATATATATATATATATATATATAAATGATCGTTTCTGTCTCTTTTATTTATTCTCTTGCTCCCTTTCTTTCTTTCTTTCTTTCTGTTTCCTTTTTCTCTGTTCAGTTTTTCCTTTTCTTTTTCTTTCTTTATTTCTTTTATTCATAAATTCTTTCTTTCTTTCTTTCTTTCTTTCTTTCTTCTGCATTTTGTTCTCTTTCTTTCTTTCTTTCTTTCTTTCTTTCTTCTGCATTTTGTTCTTTCTTTCTTTCTTTCTTTCTTTCTTTCTTTCTTCTGCATTTTGTTCTTTCTTTCTTTCTTTCTTTCTTCTGCATTTTGTTCTCTCTCTCTCCCTTTCTTTCTTTCTTTCTTTCTTTCTTTCTTTCTTTCTTTCTTCTGCATTTTGTTCTCTCTCTCCCTTTCTTTCTTTCTTTCTTTCTTTCTTTCTTCTGCATTTTGTTCTCTCTCTCTCCCTTTCTTTCTTTCTTTCTTTCTTTCTTTCTTCTGCATTTTGTTCTCTCTCTCCCTTTCTTTCTTTCTTTCTTTCTTTCTTTCTTTCTTTCTTTCTTTCTTTCTTTCTTTCTTCTGCATTTTGTTCTCTCTCTCTCCCTTTCTTTCTTTCTTTCTTTCTTTCTTTCTTTCTTTCTTTCTTTCTTTCTTTCTTCTGCATTTTGTTCTCTCTCTCTCTCTCTCTCTCTCTCTCTCTCTCTCTCTCTTTCTTTCTTTCTGTTCCCTTTTTCTTTGTTCAGTTTCTCCTTTTCTTTGTCTTTCTTTTTTACTTTTTCATTCTTTGGCATTCTTTATTTCTTTCATTCATAAATTTCTTTCTTTCTTTCTTTCTTTCTTTCTTTCTTTCTTTCTTTCTTTCTTTCTTTCTTTCTTTCTTTCTTTCTTTCTTTTGTCTTTTATTTTAAGATATTTTAAAAAGATTTTATTTTAAGATCTTTTTTATATAAACATTCCCCTTTATTATTTAATTTGGTTACAATAGCACCAAGATAAAACATTCTCTTTTTCTTGTTGAAAGGCAGAAACATAAGATGTGTAGTTCTGTGTCTCGGCTGTAGTTAACGAACCTTACTTCAGTAGAATTTTCACCCATTTCATAATTTTGTTGAAAGGTGAAAGCAGATGGTGAAGCTGCTCCAGCTCTGCAGTCATGAGGTTTATAATACACATGTTTTGGCTGATCTCTGATCAGCGCTTTAATGAATTATGTGTAGAGAAATCCACACACGTGCACGTCTTTATCTCTTTTTCATGCTTAAATTGTTCACTTGTTCTTGTGAGTGTAATTAAAGGTATAACATGACTGTCAGGGACCTTTTGTTCCAGTCTAATGTTTAAGAAGGACTGGCTCTCATCTCAGGTAACCGCAGACCCTTGACATTAGTTAGCGGGTTTTAAATGCTGGGAAATTGGAAAGCTTGTCATCCTGCACACGGAGCTAGTCAGAGGTGTAATTGCTTTCCTGAGAGGTTATGAATAATTCCTGACTGACACATAGTTAACTGTGGCTTCAGGAAATCTTACACATATTACTGTACTCAGGTACAATATTTGTGTATAATGAAGTTTCCTTTCCTATGGATACAGTGTTTCTAACATGCTAATAACATGCAAATGAGCTATAAGCAAAAGTATCATACGCAGCCTAATGCTGTCATTTTATTTACTAATTCATCCATTAAACGTGAGAAAGCTGGACAGAATAACGGATTAAAGCGCCGCTGCCTCATTCTTCTTGGGTAGATATGACGCAAGGGCTAAATCTCAACACAACAGGTAGTCGAACGGCATTGTGGGTAATGTAGGATACCAAAATGAAAATGAAGGTTTCTTTCTTTCTTGCTTTCTTATTGCTCTTTTTAGATTGTTGTGTTTCTTTCTCTGTCTACTTGTCAATTCTATTCTTTCTATCAGTCTTTTTGTGTCATTTTTTCCTGCTGTTCCCTCTCTTTTTCTCCATATTTTCTTTTTCTTTTTTCATTCTTAACCTGCCTTCTTTTTGTGTTGCCTTTTCCTTTTCTTTCTGTCTTCTCCTTTCTGACATTTTCTTTGTCCTTTATTCCCTTTCTCTGGCATCCTTTCTTTCTTTCATTCAAAACTTTCTTGCTGAGAAATCTGGACAGATTAAAGAATTAATGTGCTGCTGCACCGCTCTCTTTAGGTAGATATGAAGCGAGGGCTAAATCCCACTGCACCACTATTAGCAGGTAGTCGAACTGCATTGTGGGTAATGTAGGGAACCAAAATGAAAATTAACCTGTGATTTTCTTGGATTCCATTAAAGACGATATATTAATTATAAAGATGAATATGCAATGGAAACCAGCTAGTGATAAGAGAATGATAACTTTGTTAACAATGGAGGTATTCTTAGATGAACTCCTGTTTCTCGAATTTTTTCTGTGCTCTGTCACAATCTGTGCAGATGTTTGCATGTGGATGTTACTGCCAGGTACTTTATGTGAAAACTTGATTACAGTTTTATCCACCTGCCACCTGATAAGCCTGAGTGCTAAAGCTACTTAGTTGAGATTAAGAGTGCAGAGTTGGTGGATTTGCAGAAATGCAGAAATTCCTGTTCATGACACAGTGTTCACGGTGGGGATGGTGCAGTAGAGCGTCTGGAGGAGTGGAGTCACAACAGGGTGAAGAAGTCTGAGTCCATCAGCAAGGAATATTTATATTCCCTTTTAACAAAATATTATTTAAACTCCTGTCCAGTCTTACATTCCTCACTCTCAGCTCTACAGTACTGTACAGTATCTATACACATCCTATATGGCTGCACTGTAGTGTATTCCTCACTTCTATACTATACTATACTACATTATACTACACTACACTACACTATACTACACTATATTATACTATACTACACTTCTACTGTACATACAGTATCTATACACATCCTATATGGCTGCAATGTAGTGTATTCCTCACTTCTATACTATGCTATACTATACTATACTACACTACACTACACTACACTACACTATACTATACTATACTACACTTCTACTGTACATACAGTATCTATACACATCCTATATGGCTGCAATGTAGTGTATTCCTCACTTTTATACTATACTATACTATACTACACTACACTACATTATACTATACTATACTATACTATACTATACTATACTATACTATACTATACTATAGTATACTACACTTCTGCTGTACATACAATATCTATTCACATCTTATATGGCTGCACTGTAGTGTATTCCTCACTTCTATACTATACTATACTATACTATACTACACTGCACTGCACTGCACTACACTATACTATACTACACTACACTATACTATACGATACTATACTGTACTATAGTATACTACACACATCCTATATGGCTGCACTGTAGTGTATTCCTCACTTCTATACTACACTATACTACACTATACTATAATACACTATACTACACTTCTACTGTACATACAGTATCTATACACATCCTATATGGCTGCAATGTAATGTATTCCTCACTTCTATACTATACTATACTATACTATACTATACTATACTATACTATACTATACTATACTACACTACACTGCACTATAGTGTACTATACTACACTTCTACTGTACATACAGTATCTATACACATCCTATATGGTTGCAATGTAGTGTATTCCTCATGTCTATACTATACTATACTATACTATACTATACTATACTATACTACACTTCTACTGTACATACATTATCTATTCACATTCTATATGGCTGCACTGTACTGTATTCCTCACTACTATACTATACTATACTATACTATACTATACTATACTATACTATTCAAACCCCAAACAGGAATGCACATCAAAACAGAGCATCCAGCCTAAATCAATTCAGATAACAAAATTTAATTTGCATCAAAATGATTAAAAATCAGAGGTGGACAGTGTACACAACTCTATTACTTGAGTGAAAGTACAGATACTACTGGTCAAATATTACTCCCTTACAAGTAAAAGTTGTAAAGACAGATTTTTACAGAAGTACTTGCTTTTAAAAGTACTTAAGTATCAAAAGTAAATTTCCTTTTTATGTCAACGCATTGTTTTATTATTGTTGCATTGTTGTATGTAATACTCACAATACCTTATGCCTCCGAAGCAACCTATTGAATAGTTGCTATGGCAACGTGGCGGGCATACTTCATACTGAAACTTTAACTCTAAAGCACAGACAATTTCAAGCTTTCACAAGAAATTAATAGTTTACATGACTCAATATGCTTCCGAAGGTTGGACGGCGAGTTTTGCTTTGTTTTAGGCAAACAAAGCAAACATTTAAAACGAAAAGAATCTTTGACCTTTTCAGAAAACTGGAACATACTTTTTAAGTACGGCCATGGGTGCGCGCACCACGCCGAGGAACCGTCTTCTACCATTTTGCCAACTGATCACTGTTCAAAGAATGCTGGGAAATCATTGAACTTCACGACACGTGACCCTACAAGAGTGAGTAATGATTGGTTATTTGCAGGTGACAGATAACCTATCACGTTTTAGAGAAGGAAAAAAATCCACTGATTTTCAAAGCTGCTACATAGTAACGACTTTCGACTCGAGCACCTTGACAGAAACGTAGTGGAGTGAAAAGTACGATATCTGTCTTTCAAATGTAGTGAAGTTAAAGTCACAAGTTTCCAGAAAAAAATAATACTCAAGTAAAGTACAGATACTCAAAAAGTGTACTTAAGTACAGTACTCAAGTAAATGTACTTCGTTACTGTCCACCTCTGTTAAAAATACACATATGGTGTACTATATGCATATTACATTGCATAAGGCTTTAAACTAAGGAAAATATGCTTCTCAACATCAAAAAGATAGATAACATTCCATGAATATAGGAATAATTAGGTTTTCTAAATGCAGATATTTAATCAAAAAGCATTATTTAATGCTTACAGGAAACAAATTAATATAGTTTGAAAGCTGCTGCCATTAGTAATTGCAAAAATGCAGTGTTATTTCACAAAAGCGTAATTTTTTACTTTTAGCCTTAGCTAAATGAACAGAATTTCCACAATTCAAAGGCAACCAAGTCTGTCTTCTCTGTGTGATTTTAAAATACTTACCAAACAATAAAAGAGTAAAAGAATAGAGTTGCTTACTTCTACTGGCATGTTACTTTTATGTTACTTTTATATTATTAGGGGGCCAAGCACCAAAGGTGTGTCGGCACCCTATTGTTATTGTTGTTGTTGTTGTTGTTGTTGTTGTTCTTCTTCTTCTTCTTCTTCTGGCTAGGGTGTCAGATATAGAACCGTCTGGTAAAAAGTTGTGAAATTTGGCACACTGATTGGGGAGGGTCTAAGGAACATTCTGACCAAATTTATGTCACATGCTGCCAACGCTCTAGCGCCACCATTGGGCCAAATTTGTGTCTAATTTGGAAGTATGTTTATGGTCATAACTTTTGAACCGTATGTCCAGGCATCCATGGATATCCTTGGTTGAGACAAAATCAACACACTCTATGACATCAGGAAAATGCTGCTTGCAGCTTTAATTTTATTCATTATTGTACTTGTATTCTATTTTTTAAAAACTTTTTTTCTGTTATTATATATATTTTTATATTTTATATGATTTTTTCTGTCACTGCTATTTGTTTGTTTGTTGCATTTTTATTACTAGGCTACTTTACTCTTTTATCACCTTTTGTTTTTATTGCCCAATGTTTGATTATTATTATTACATTTTGTGTTGTTGTTGTTTTTTTTTTACTTCACGCTCTAAAGCACTGAGCTGCAACTTCAAATGAACGAGAGATGATCAATAAATCAAATCCAACTCTGTCAATGACATATTAAACACCACAATAATGTAAGAAAAGACAAGAGGATATTTTGATGCATTACTAATAACCAGGCTGACATTAATCTATAAAAATGTCTGGAGTGAAAGCAGAGCATTTTTTCTACAACAAGAAAATAATGTCTATGAATGAAACTTGAACAAATAAGACAGAAGCGGGCAATAAAACTCACATAACACTAACGCTTATGAAACTCATAACATAGAGGAAACTCATAAAAGAATTCCTCCAAGATGGGACTGTGGAAATGAGGAAATTGTGTAACGGTGCTGAATACTGTCATGATTGAGGATGGGTACTGTCAAGTATGCATCTTTAGAAGTTGTATGTAGTACTAGGGGTATAAGTTTGGTGAAGGAGGTCGTTAAAGCCTCTATAGACTATAGACTATTGTTTGGTGTAGTCTGTGTTATGTAGGGCAGAATTTACATAAGATCACATAATGTAGGATAAAGTCTTTTTCAAACCCCAGTTTTGTTCTATAGCAACTGTGTACCTCACTGAATGTCTTCCTGTCTCCGCCCCCAACAGGTCACCTGACCTCTGCTAATGTCAGCATGCTAGACATAATCTCTAATTACATTATTTGTCACTTGGTCCTTTTCTAATCTGTGACCATGTTCCCACTGTATACTTGTTGTTGGCTGACAAGAGCTGAACCTGATGTTTTTTTTGTTGTTGTAGCCCATCCATTCCATTCCATTTGTTCTGAGATGCTTTTCTGCTCACCATGGTTGTAAAGCGTGATTATTTGAATTATCATAGCCTTCCTGATAGCTCGAACCAGTCTGGCCATTCTCCTCTGACCTCTCTCAGACGTTTCCACCCCTGGATGATTTTTGCTGTAAACTCTAAAGGCTGTGCATGAAAATACCAATAGATCAGCAGTTTCTGAAATACTCAAACTGGCCAATAACCAATACCAATAACCAATAACCAGTACCAATAACCAATACCAATAACCAATACCAATACCAATAGCCAATACCAATAACCGATACCAATACAAATAACCAATACCAATAACCAATACCAATACCAAAAACCAATAACCATGCTACGGTCAAAGTTATGAAAATACCAATAGATCAGCAGTTTCTGAAATACTCAAACTGGCCAATAACCAATACCAATAACCAATAACCAATAACCAGTGCCAATAACCAATAACCAATACCAATAACCAGTACCAATAACCAATACCAATACCAATACCAATAACCAATACCAATAACCAATAACCAATAACCAGTACCAATACCAATACCAATAACCAATACCAATAACCAATAACCAATACCAATAACCAATACCAATACAAATAACCAATACCAATAACCAATACCAATACCAAAAACCAATAACCATGCTACGGTCAAAGTTACTGAGATGACTGAGAGTTGTTCTGATGTTTGATGTGAACATTATCTGAAGCTATTGACCTGTAACTGCATGATTGAAGACATTGTTATTAATTATTATTATTATGGCCATCACACTCATTCTCTCAGGCAGCACACACTTTCCTCTCTCCCATTCATTTCCCCACCTGACACTCATTCACACCATTTGTACCCCATTCCCGGCACACAGCAGCACTGAGCGATTCCACTCCCACCCGTAACCCATCTCGACCTTTCCTCATCGCTGATCGTTTGATCATTTGTTCCTGCAGTTCGGCTCTTGTCTTCCTGCACAGAAGAGTTATGACAGTACGGGCATTTCTCCAAACGCAGCTTTATAAATATGCATGTGTAATTGTTATGCGTTATGCCCAGCGAGCTAGTCCGCAGAATGCCTTGCCCTTGGTGGAGGATGTAGGAGAGTTGGCGCACTTGGCATCCGCTGAATGAGTCTGAGATGTACATGAAGACTTCCAAGTGTATAATCATTTAACTAAAGTAAGTGGCTGTGCACTAAGGCTTATATTTCATTGATGCTGGAATTAAACCCCAGTATATTAATATTTTATAACCTAATGGCCAACCTCCCAAGGTTTATGGAAATGGAAAGCTTCAGTATAGTTAGTTATTATTAGATATAATCATAATCGTTCAGTATAGATTCATTTAATTAGTAGTCTGAGTGGTTAGGGGTGGGTGATATGACAAAAAATATTACGATACGATTATAGTATCACGATTCTTGACACTTCTACGATACACGATATATAGGTTTGCTCACAAACTGCCAGCAAAACAGTAGTTATTATTAATAAAATATATAATAAATATTTTAAAATTATTTTGATACATTTATTTATTTATGTATATATTTAGAAATAAAAATAAAACATCACAGTAGCGACTTCTAACGTTTCTAATTATTAAAAAGAAAACATAAAATGTAGTTAAAAACATCACAATATCCATGGTAACTCGGAAAAGTGTATTCTGCTATGATATCAATATTAAATCGTCGTATTGCCCAGCTCTACTAACAGCACATCAGTAATGTATAAATCGTTCCTTGAAGTTGCAGTATTCTAATTACCAGTATAACAAATAATTATCATAATTATACTTACATATATACATTAATTACCAGTGTAATGAATGATTATTGCACTGTAAAACATTTCAGGTGGTTAAACTTAGAAACGAAAGTGGAGTAAACTCAACTGAACGATAACCTTCGTTTCGACTCAGAAAGTTACAATGGATTACTTTAAGTTTAATTGCTGAAAACGTATAAACTTGAAGTTAAAGAGAAGAAATAAGTTCACATAACTTAATGGGGTCTATCATGTTTTACAGTGTGGTTATAGTTAAGGATGCACTGTTATGGGGTTTTTTCAGATCGATGTTTTTGGTAGTTGTTGGTATCAATACTTAGTATTAATCAGGGACATCATGGAATTTTTTATTTAGCTTTGTTTATGTTTTCCAGGTTTACGTACATAGTGGCCATAAGCGTAAAGTCAGTAAAGTAAGCTTTACATCTGTAAGTAAAGTATGCTTTTGATTGCACAGGTGTTGAAATCCTGTGTTGTCAATGACGATAGCCGAATTGTCACTAATTTAGATTAGTTTTAATTACACCTAGGTGCGTGTGTGATTTTAGGCTGATATAGAAAAGAGTGACCAGCTCTCTCTGTGCGCTGAGCTCGAAAATCAGAGGAAAAGTAGTGACCATGGTTTCATTCTGTTTCTATGGAGACAATGCAGGAAACGTCGGGGTGGGTTAACTTGCGACTGGGCTCGCTGTTGTCTAATTTTCAGTCTGCTGTTGATCTGCCAGCAACACATTACTATTAGAATCTGTCAAACACACCGTTATATAATACTACATGGATTCCTTGTCAAGATCTCATGGTTTCTAACCATAATGACGCAGTCTGGTTTAGTATGACAAACTGATTCGTTATACAGCTGGTGTTTGGGGCCACTTATGATCAGAACTCTCCTGGTTTACATAAACTGTTCTGTTGTAACACTTATTTTTGCGTCCCTGGCCTAGCTACACAACAACACCAGTTTTTCTACCCATAACTAGATGTAAATTATCTGTTAGTATTTGAAGTGACCACTGCCGTTAGCCACTGAGATGAAAACAAGCAAATCGGCAGAAATAACCAAAGTGCGTTAACAAAGTATCTCAAGCAGACCGAATTCGTCATGATGTTGGAAATATAGGTGTTGTGTATTTGAAGATCTGCAGGAATCCCAGAAACTGGGTCTGTTTCTGTGTGGTGGAACCAGACTCCCCAAAAAACTATCCTGACTCTCTGTCTGATGAATGCTCATGCATTTGTGTGTCATATTCTATTTTCAGCCATTTAATTAGCATGTTAATATTTTAGCATTATGTGTCCATATTTCACATTCATGTCCTCATCGTTCGCTTTCACTCTCTGCAGTAATCGGCAGAATCTGCTGCTTCATTATGTGCTGTGCTGCTTTGGGAAAACTATCAACGATGAGGTGGTGTGATAAAGCAGAGTTACTGTGACCATCCTGAAGCTGATTATTTTCCCATAAAAGCACAACCTGAAGTGTTTTATCAGTCTTATACAACAGCAGTTTGCCAACAATCATGTTGTTCCGTTTATTAAAGAACCTTATCCATTTATAGTTACATTTAATGTGGTGGAACATCCATGAAACAAGTTAGTTCCTATTCTCACTTACAACCCCAATTAGAAAAAAGTTGGGACGCTGTGTAAAATGTAAATAAAAACAGAATGCAATGATTTGCAAATCTCATAAACCCATATGTTATTCACAATAGAACATAGAAAACATATCAGATGTTTAAACTGAGGAAATGTACCATTTTAAGAAAAAAAATAAGGTGATTTTGAATTTGACGGCAGCAACACGTCTCAAAAAAGTTGGGACAGGGCAACAAAAGGCTGGAAAAGTAAGTGTTACTAAAAAGAAACTGCTGGAGGTTAATTGGCAACAGGTCAGTAACATTATTGGGTATAAAAAGAGTATGTTAGAGAGGCAGAGTCTCTCAGAAGTAAAGATGGGCAGAGGTTCACCAATCTGCAAAAAACTGTGTCTACAAATTGTGGAACAATTTCAGGATAATGTTCCTCAACGTAAAATTTCGAAGAATTTGAATATCTCCTCATCTACAGTACATAATATCATCAAAAGATTCCGAGAATCTGGAGAAATCTCTGTGTGCAAGGGACAAGGGCGAAAATCAATATTCCATGCCCGTGATCTTCGGGCCCTCAGGCGGCACTGCATTAAAAACAGGCATGATTGAATGGAATGGAAATCACTGCATGGGCTCAGAAACATCTCCAGAACTCATTGTCTGTGAACGCAGTTTGCCGTGCCATCCACAAATGCAGGTCAAAGCTCTATCATACAAAGAAGAAGCCATATGTGAACATGGTCCAGAAATCTTCTGGTCCGCCATCTTCTGTGGGCCAAAGCTCATTTAAAATGGACTGAGGCAAAGTGGAAAACTTTTCTGTTCTGTGGTCAGATTAATCGAAATTTGAAATTCTTTTTGGAAACCTTGGACGCCGCGTCCTATGGACTAAAGAGGAGAGGGACCAGCTGGCTTTTTATCGGCGCTCATTTCAAAAGCCTGCATGTCTGATGGTATGGGGGTGCATTAGTGCCTATGGAATGGGCAGCTTGCACATCTGGAAAGGTACCATCAATGCTGGAAGGTGTATACAGGTTTTTATTACAACAGCATGGCTTCGTAGTAGTAAGAGTCCGGGTGCTGAACTGGCCTGCCTCCAGTCTAGACCTTTCACCAATTGAAAACATTTGGCGCATCATGAAACGAAAAATACGACAAAAAAGACCCAGGGCTTTCTGTTGAGCAGCTAGAATCCTGTATCAGCTGTATCAGAATGGGACAACATTCCTCTCCCAAAACTCCAGCAACTGGTCTCCTCCTCCTCTTCCCGTTTTTCTCTGTCTAGAAGTTAATAAGCAAACAAACAAACAAACAAAAAACTAAAACTTGTCATGTTTACGATGTAAACAGCTCTTTCCTGAAGACTTAACCATGTTACAAAGCACTGACACTGGAGACTCCTTACATAAATGCTAAATATACATTTCCTTACACACAATTTTACCATATCAACGACTGTAGATCTATTTATGTGGGGCGTCCAGCATACAAGTCCCTGAGAAAGTTGTTACTATAGAAACGATACCCATGCTAGTGAAGATGGCGACAGCGTGTACTTTTAGCTGATATCACGGTGATGTTTTAAATATCTGCTCCATGGGAATAGAGTGTGCGTGTTCAGCATTGTCTACTCACATTACGGAAGAGATACCTCCATAAAGTAAACGGCTCATAGACTACTCCACAGTAGAACAGTGGCTAAATTAAACCGCCGTTCCTCGTGTTTATTGTACTGTATTCAGCATAAACTTTTTTTTTTTTTTTAGGATAACCCTACTTTGCATTCTGGGAAGCAGATTTGTATCGATTTATTTGGACTATCTCAAATGGCTTTACGACTCTCATTTCAGCATCTCTCTCTCTCTCTCTCTCTCTCTCTCTCTCTCTCTCTCTCTCTCGTGCACAATCTCTCATACTGTAGGCTCTTTGCAGGTTTGCACTATTTTCCTAGGAGTCATTTAAAACAGGAGAGATAAAGAGAGAAAAGGAAGAGAGACTGAAAGACAGAAACATTCTGATGCTATGTCAAAATTGTCCAGAGGGCTTATGGAAACCAAGGCAGGCTCATTTTTAGCAAGTCTCAGTCTTTTGAATTGTGTGTTAGTCTCTAACCTGAGTTTCATTCCATTTCACAAACATAGGTCATGATTTGAATGATCAACCAAGCATTCAGTCATTGTACAACACATTTCCCTCAATGGAATACAGTATAAATGCAATTTAAATGGTGAAATATATTTATGGCTTCTTAAAGTATGTTCTAGGCAGAAAAACCCAATTTTGGCCAAAACCCAATCGTATTTTTGGATGTTTGCCAGAATTCAGTCACCACCACAAATATAGGAATATTACGTTTATATCTCACCTCACACATGCAATACTTGCGATGCCATCCTGTAGCAGCTTATAAATGCAATGGCCTTGCAGCATACTTTAGGGAAAGAAATTGCTGCTCTAAGAGTCCTTTTCCAAAAAGTATGGCTTCTACATAACATCACTCATACAAAGAGTGTTATAACTTTGCCAAATTTCGCCCAACGCACTGTTGTCCCTTTGCTTACTCCTTTTTTAAGCAAGTCCTTGTCATGTCTCTTGAACTTATCTATCACAGAGCATTTTACCCATTCATTACGTTAAAACAGCTACTGTATAATCAGGCCCTTGTTTAACTTGTGTGTAGGCCAAACTCTCATGCACTATTTCAGAGGAAAACATTCAATCGAGAGAGTAGTGTTCATCCTGTTGACTGAGTATCTTAGCAAAACCATTTGAATATTTCATCATAACAGTGAAACAGTAACGATCAAAGTGCTCAGATTTTTTGACTTATTAAATAGACGTGTCCTTTTATCAGTATGATAAAATCATAGGTTATCAAATAATGTCCCTCAAGGCTTGATTCTCAGTCCAGTGTTGTATTATTTCTGACCTAATAAATAGACATCTTTTATCCATATGCTGATGATATCACATCAAACGTTATCATGTGGTGTCCCCCAAGGCTTGATTCTAGGTCTACTTTTGTTCTATTTTTGAAAAATTAAATAGACAAAAAACATGTTCTACATATCGATACGCAGATGACACCACATCAAACAGTATCATGTGGTGTCCCCCAAGGTTTGATTATGGGTCCACTGTTGTTCTATTTTGACCTAATAAATAGATATAACATGTTCTGTTATCAATATGCCGATGACACCACTTCGCATTATTATGTATTGTCCACCAAGGGTCTATTCTGAGTCCATTGATGTTCTATTTTGACCTAGTAAATACATATAACACATTCTATCACCCCTGTCTTGTGCCCCGAGTTTCCTGGGATAGGCTTCAGGCTCCCTCACGACCCTGTGGAGGATAAGCGTTATGGAAAATGAATGGATGGATGGATAGATGGATGGATGTTCTAGCACTCGATGTCCACAAGTAATTAAACTCCTTATTAAGCTACATTGATGAAATCAAACAGGGCAAGAGAAAAAGCCTTTGACACTGGGAACAAGCTGTAGTGAATAAACATGATTGGATAGTTCCTCTTGGGCTGGGTTAAGCTTATACGTTCCTCCTTCTTGACACCGTACCTGCACAGTATCACTGCTAGCTTTACAGATGTTGGATTTAGCTTTACTATGTATGAAACCTGGTACAGAAACACACACACACACACACACACACACACACAGTGTGTTCCAGTCGGTAGGCAGTGTCCTAGTTCCTTAGTAGAAAGCATATCTGGGTAGCTCCTGATAAAAGGTGACTGAAGTACCTTATTTTGATCAGACTTGAAGGCAGCATCGCATGTATCCTTCTCGGACAAGGCAATCTCATAATTGAGTTCGGAGTTTTGAAAGTTTTGACAAGCGTTCTCCTTCCTCGATCGATTACCAAAGGTGTGTCAGTGCCAGGAAAATAGCTGCCACTACTTTCCATTATATCGACAGAAGCTTTTATCCAAAGCGAGTTACGGTCGAGCCGATCAGAGGACGGTTAAGGACCTTGCTCGAGGATCCAGCAGTTGCAGCTTGGTAGTACCAGGATTCAAACTCACAACCTTCCAATCAGAGGTCTGACCACTGAGCCACCAGTTCCCAGTTTGGGCTCCATCCTGAGGTAAATTGCAACGTGGTAATGATGTCGTGAATCTGGCTGCCGAAGTTCCTTTCTATTTAAAATACTGTCCAGAGAGTCAGCTAGTCAGAGAGACATACAGTACAATTTCCATGAAATTCATTGAGCTTTTTTGTGATTTCATTTGAAAGCAAAATTACAGTTACAGATTACTTTACTTGGTATAAGGCTTTTCTTCAACACACGTGGGCAGCTGGCCAGATTGGAGGCGGCAGCCTTTTCCCCCCCTGAAGCATTCTCTCTCTCTCTCTCTCTCTCTCTCTCTCTCTCTCTCTCTCTCTCTCTCTCTCTCACACACACACACACACACACACACACTGTATGCTTGACTGAGTTCATTTAGAAATTTTTTTGTGCACATGCACATTAAAGCTCTAATGTAAATAAAATGATGTACTGGGTGAAAGCACAGAACTAGTGCTAGTGGGTTGATGAGAAGGAGCATAGAAATGTTGATATTAGTGAGATGGGAGACTGAAGATAGTGCTGTGCTGTGTGTAGGTGTATGTGGAAGGAGAGCCGTCTGCTAATGGCTACTATCTCTTCTTTCAAGAAAGTTCTGAGCAGTTAGACATGTGGGTGGTGGCGATGATGGTGGGTTAAAGATGAAGAGGAGGTGTAGAGAAGCATAGCAGTTGTGGAGGTTTCCGACATAGTGGCACGACAGCGTGCTTTGTAATCCTGATATTCGCCTAAAAGATTACATCAGGAGTCTATGTAAGTGTGCCATAATGAGTCCACTTCACATGAATGGCTGGATGTTCAGAAAGGGAAAATCGTCCAGCTTTTGTAAAACGTTGAAGATTCTTCTCCTTCTTGTCGACAGGCCGACAGATTAAAATTGTGTACGTGGCTGCCGCTGGAGGGTCTTTTCAACGCTTGAACTCTGAGGGAGAGTAAATGGAGTGTTTGCAAGTGCTGTTTCAATAAAGCCAACTGACATCTTTCAGAGAGAGATGGATAGAGGGAGAGAGAAGAAAACGAGGGAGGCAGAGAGACTGAACAGATCGAGACAGGGATGGATAAATGGAGGAAGTATGTAGAGAGAAATGTATCTGGAGGGGGCAAGTGATAAAAGATGGATAGAGAAATGAAGAGGAAGAGACGGAGACAGAGATGGATAGCGGAGCGGTGTCATATCTTGAAGACAGAGAGAGATCCAAGTGCAGGATTGTTTTTTTTAAATTTTTTATTAAAGAGAGCCAGTGCATACAAACCAACAAGGCTAGATCATTCTCAAAACTAGGAGGAGTCATGTGATCTGCAAACAGGTACCATCTAATTTTTTAGGGGTGTATGCCTATTGCAGCCCAGTCCCACTGCAAAAGAAATGCAACTTATCTGCACCTTCTATATGGTGAATATCAATGTTCTGTCACAAGCATACAATGCATATCAACGTATCAAACGTTCTGCACCAACGTAATTTAACCACACCCACTTCTACCAGTATTTTACCAGTATATTCTTTCAGTATTTGATCGATATGTAATAAATAATTATCTTTAGGCTAAGATACCTGCGTTACCCCGAGCCCGGTTAGTCTAATCATACTCTATGTTGCAAAAAGCACACGTCATGTAACACATTTGCCTCACACCTCCAGGGTTGGGGGTTTGAATCCCACCTCCACCCTGTGTGCGTGGAGCTTGCGTGTTCTCCGGGGCTTCCGGGGTTTCCTCTGGGTACTCCAGTGTCCTCCCCCAGTCCAAAGACGTGCGCTGTAGTCTGATTAGCATTTTGTCCGTATTGTGTGAATGTGTGTGCGATTGTGCCCTGCGATGTGTTGGCACCCCATCCAGGGTGTCCCCTGCCTTGGTCCCCGAGTTCCCTGGGATATACTCCAGGTTCCCCCACAACCCTGTGTAGGAAAAGCGGTATGGAAAATGGATGGATGGATGGATGGATATTCAAATAGCGTAGTGGTAGAGGTGGGCTTGGTTAAATGATGGATGTTGGTTCAAAAGCATTTGATACGTCGATTTGTGACAGAACGTTGATATTCATCGTATAGAAGGTGCCGTAGATACATTATACGCGAATGTATCTACGCCCTGTGAGACTGGGTTGCATATTGAGAGCAGGTGTGTGTGACTCCCGGATGCCCCGTTACCAGAGACGTGTGAGCCCATGTAATGAGGTTATCATGAAGAATTGAGGGAACAAAAGTCTGTTCTGCTGGCTACTGAGAGGGAACACTGGGATTTTGAACAGCTATTTCTTTGCATATTACTTTACTAATGGTAACCACAGAACATGATTCTGGCAGTGTGGCGTCCCGGTATTATTTCTGGGGCTAGTTAGGACCTGACATTGGCTTTGACCCATTTTCTTGGATCCTGGATGATAAGAAATGGAGGGAATGAAAACGAGGACAGAAAAGTGCACCTTAGTGCTTTGCGGTTTTCAGGTATTCAATGATTTAACTACAGACTATAAACTCTGACCAGTGACACCACCCTTCTACAGCCAGTTTGACAGTAATTCTCAGTTTGGGCGATACCACATGTTTTTCTGTAGGTGTGAGTTTATGTGAAAAAAGCGACGGGACACGTTTTGGTTGGGGAAGAGATACGGAGAAAGATGGATAGAGAGATGCAGAAAGAGCTTGGCCAGATATGAGAGAAGTAAAAACATGACAGAGACCAGTGGAGAGAGAAGGACAGGAAAAGGGTGAGGAGATATATGTATAGAGAGATGGATTGAGGGATAAAGCATTAAGAGAAGGGTAATAATAATAATAATAATAATAATTAGTTACATTTATATAGCGCTTTTCTAGACACTCAAAGCGCTTTACATAGTATAGGGGGTGAATCTCCTCAAACACCACCAGTTTGTAGCATCCACCTGGATGATGTGACGGCAGCCTTAGTGCACCAGAACACCCACCACACACCAGCTATAGGTGGAGAGGAGAGATATAGCCAATTCAGGGAGGGAGATTATTAGGGGGCCATGATAGACAAGGGCCAATGGGGCAATTTCGCCAGGACACCGGGGTGATACCCCTACTCTTTACGAGAAGTGGCCTGGGATTTTTAACGACCACAGAGAGTCAGGACCTCGGTTTAACGTCTCATCCGAAAGACAGTGCTCTTTTTACAGTATAGTGTCCCCGTCACTATATTGGGGCATTAGGTCCCACACAGACCACAGGGAGAGCACCACCTACTGGCCTCCCTAATACCACTTCCAGCAACAACCTTAGTTTTCCCCAGGAGGTTTCCCATCCAGGCACTAGTCAGGCTCAACCCTGTGTAGATTCAGTGGGAAACCGGGCAAGAACTGCAGGGTGATATGGTTCTGGCAGAGGAGAGAGAGAGAGAGAGAGAGAGAGAGTGCAGTAATTTCTATATAATCTTTATGCCAAGTGGATAAAATGCCTGCCAAACCTAATTAATGTGAGTATGTGACACACACACACACACACACACACACACACACACACACACACACACACACACACACACACACACACACACACACACACACAGAGCCAACCGTTCATGTAAAATGAATATGTACTACTGCACATAGATCTGTTTTTTATACTGACTGATCAGTATTATTATAGCATTATGACTGATATAATCTATTATATCTTGGCCCTGGAAAACAGTACTCAGCTCTGATTGGTTGGAAGATGCGCGGTGTTTTCTCAGATGAGGATCACTAAGGCAGTCAAATATGAACTTAAATCTCTACATCAGTGCTTTTCATACCGTCGCTACATTCAAACCTGGGCAGATGTGAATATGAATATGTTTTATGAGAAATGTCCTCACAATGAGCCCACTCTTTGCGCATTCACTACGTCAGAAGTCCCAGATTTTTTGACTGCTTTACAAGTCGTCATGATTTTCAAAATGGCGGAAACCACAGACTTTTAATTGGCAGTCAGTGCTAGCTGTAATTAAATACAGTATAATTTGTGTTATAACGAGTCTTCTCTTAATAATTTACCAACACATCTGAGAGAAAGTTTCCACATTCACTCTATCTTTACATTGTGTGTATAAAAGTTTTAATGGCTATGCGCAAACCATGTCCTTTAGCTTTATCTTATGCCCATTGTCTATATTGCCAGATTGCCTAGCAACAATATCGCCACTTGACTACACCCATATAACACCTTATTTAATACCTATCCACTGTTTGTTTATTAAATCCCCTAAACTTTTCATTTCTTCTGACTGGATCTTTGTGTTTTTACCATTTAGCAAGTTTAACGGCTCTAATCCATAAACGTAGAATCTACGTTCTAAATTAAAATGGTCTTGTGGACCGCAATTGCATTGAACGATTCGAAAAAATTCTCTGTTATTCCATTATGGGCAAAATAATGCAATAATCTCACGTCCGACGATGCAACTTTTAAGTATTTCATTCATAAAAATAATCTTTCAAACTATTTTCCTCCCACTCCAAGTGTGGTGTGTCCCGTTACCTAAAATGAGTTTATCACCCCTGATGTATCAGCTAGTCATTTGGCTAGTAGACCGATATACACAACTGAGTTAATTTTAAACAATGAATTAAATCTCAGAAACACACAGCAAAACAAATGTCTAAAAATGTTAGACAAAAACAATCAAATCAGCACAAGATACAATCGCTGGATTAAAGAAAAAATAGTTTTGTTAATATGTATCCAACCAATTCTTTTGATGTTACAAAGACACACCACACAAAAACAATAATGAGGGGTAAGCAGAGCAAGACTAGCATGCTAAATAATACGCTATTTGTTAGCTAGCAAAAAGCACTCTACTTATACCTAAGCAATCATTTGGAGGGCACGTGGACGCTAACCCAGTATAACCATATGTTGCAGGTAATGTAGCGGATATTGTAGCTGAGGGATAACAAAATGTTGTCATTTTAACAGTGGACATACTGTGATCTTGCAGTGCTGTTAAAGCCACTAGCAAAAAAAAAAAACGCTTCTTAAGCAAGAATGCTACCTAGACTTTTATTCTAGACTTTTTTTTTTTTTTTTTTTTGGGACACAGCTTAAGTACTTACCTCATTTTCCACAATACTGTTTTATAACAGTGGGTTCCATAGCTGTCCATTGTGTGCTTAAACCACCACCTGCTGACACACGCTCATGTTTAGCCAAGTAGCAAAAATCCATTTGGCAGAGACTTTAATGCCAGCTTGTGCATCTAGTGTTCTGTACTTCCTTCCCTCCTTCTGGCTCTCGTCTGTCGCACTTGTTTGGTAACAGCTGGCGCGTGATTGCTTGTAGAACCTTGTTGGAACTCACCACTGGCACCTGCTTTCTGGTTTGGCTTTAATTATCCACAATGCTGAAACATGGCTACCTGTAGCCGAACCATCTGGACACATCTTGTGCTCCTTGGCATGGTGCGCCGACTTCCTTACGTTTGAACCTGCGTGGTCGTATTCTGTTTTTCCTTCCATTACGGTCAGACTAGCTGGATCTCCGCTGTCTTCACATGTTATCCTGTTAGCTTGAAAAAGTTCGCCTTGGCCTCCAAACCACCTTGAAGCTTTGAGGTAATATTGTAGCCAGGAATTAATTTTGGGGAGTGCGACACACTCATGGATTTTGGGTCGAAGCCAGACAGTAGCAGTAGCAGTGATGGCACGGATTTGTTATTTAATCATTTGAAGCGCAGTCAAACAATCTCGCCCTGTCAATAACATTGCCATAAAATGGCTTTATACAGTTTCGTTGAAGAAATACGTTAACATGACGTGGAATCTTATAAAAACCACCTCTTTTTCTCCCGCAGTAAACCTCGGACGTCACCTCGTACTTCTGTTTCTGTTACCATAGCCAATAAAATGTGATTAAACGAATAGTGCGTCCCAAATCGCACACTTGCGCACTATTCTACGCCATTTTGTAGTATAAATAGTGTGATTAGTGTGTTCACACTGAAAAACCCCCCCAAAAACAAAGCGCACTTTAAGTTCCCCGATGATGCACTCGTTCAAAAGAAAAAACGAAGTGTAGAATGATGTATAAGTGTATAGTGTATAGTGTATAGTATGTCATTTGGGACACGACAAACCCCGAAATCCACCCCCTATAGTGTTTGGGTATCTAATTTGGTATTGGCAGTACTTTGTGACAGGTTTATAAGCACGTGAGCGATGTAATCAGCGTCCTCCATGTCTGTAATCACGTGGAGTACGTGTTGCGAGAGTGGTGGGCAGCATAGACGGATTAGGAATAGGTGTCATCTCAGCTTCGATTGCGAGACGTTCCCTAGCTGACATATTTGTGGAACTAATTAGCTCATTATCCAGATGCACAGTTCTGTCTGGAAATGATTTAGAAAATATGAATACTAAAACGTAGTAACAGTAAACCTTAAATATTTTGGCTCCGCTCGCCTTTAGTCAAAAGCTTGATTCCAAAAACTCTATAATATCATTTTACATGTCTTTAACTTTTCCCATGCTACAGTATAGTCAGGTAGGATTTTGTCTTAGCCTCAGATTCTCAGCCCAAAGAGGGTTTAGACCGTTTAGATGGTGGTCACAGAGACTAATCACGCTCATATACAGTATGTGCTTGTTGAACGTCCCAATCCAGATTTATTCCTCCCTTTGCTGTTATAATAAGTTCCACTCTTCTGTGAAGGCTAGATTTCCACTAGATTTTGGGGCGTGGCTGTTGGGGATTTGCGTTCATTCAGCTACAAGAGCGTTAGTGAGGTTGAGGTCAGGCGCTGATGTTGGGATATCGAGGAGGCTCCGGTTCCGGTTCATCCCGAAGGTGTTCAGTGGGGTTGAGGACAGGGATCTGTGCAGGACACTCAAGTTCTTCCGCTCCAACCTTCACACACCGTGTTGCAACAGTTTGGGGAAGAATCACATATGGTCAGGTGTCCACAAAGTCTACATTTTTCTGGTCACAGACATCAAATTATACAACCGCAGCCCTGACCAGGCAGTTACTAAGGATCTATCAGTGCTACACATTCATGTTAATTGTTAATTGTAACATGTCACCTTTGTTTGTCCTGTAAGCTTCATATTTGACCGCTCGCTCCCTCCGGCACGGAAGTAAAAACTTCCTGTTCGTGCGACTTTTTCAGATTCCAGTCCCGATGCACAGCTTTAGTTTCCATCTCTATTCATATCTGTATTTGCATTCGTCAAGAACACATTATCTGTCCGTTGTGAATAATGTATTCGGTTACATCGCTGACGTACACACACTTCTGCGAGCTGAAATCTTTTAACGCCGCGACAGCAAGGTATAATCTTGCTGAAAACTTCACGGCATCCTGAGAGATCCTGAGAGGTTTTTTTTTTTTTTTTTGTTCGAAATGTTCATAGGCGCATACAAGAAGATAGTCTTGTGTGTTTGCTGATGAATGAGAGTCAGTAATGTTCTGATGTGCAAATGAAGGCAATTTAACACCGGTTTATCAGGAAGAAGAGGTGGGATGTGTAGAGTTGGGCATGCTTTCAAATTTACATATTCATAGAAAATCTGGACTTCTCTGTGAGTTTAACAAGAACCTCTACGCCAAGGAATGTATCGTTCAATATAAAAACATTTAAAAAAACATTTTTCAAAATGTTTTGGGTGACATTAAATAGTTTATTTCTCAATAATATGCTCGAGTTCGATTTTGTATGAAAAAAAAAAAAAACAACAGAGATATCTCATAACTAAAGAATTTACAATTCACCACCAACATTTTTATATGAGTGCTCATTTATATATATATATATATATATATATATATATGGAGAGAGGTTTCACAAAGACCAGATGAGGTGTGAGAATTATGTAGGATCAACCTAATGGATGGGTGTTATAATCATCTCCTGAGGCGTACACACACACACACACACACACACACACACACACACACACACACACACACACACACACACCACTATTAAAAAGGGCTGGATGTTGGATGTAAATTAAACATATCTAAGCCACTCATCTTTAAAGTTTAGTGTGGAAATGTTTGCGTAAGCCAAACTGAACAAAATCTCCCTGCTGGATTTACAAGCACGCGAACGTTGATCAGCCATGAAAAGCACATTCCCAACACGGCTCATTTGCATGTAGTGACGCCCACAAAACTCCATAAAAGGTAAAGTGCACAGCCAGCTGGGAACACAGAACGAACAATCAGGGTAAAGTCTGAAATACAGAAGGGGAAGTCCTCCGTTTATACGGCGCCTTTTCTTCCTGTCATAATTGAATGATTCGTTTTATTTGTCTTCATTTATCGGTTTGTGTCGGCTTGCTTTCTTTTTTTTTTTTTTTTAATATATCCTTTAATTAATGCCGATAATATAAAACCAACGGGTTTTCAATAAATGTTCTGGATGGTGCTCTTAGTCCTTGACCTAATTCACTAGCATGAGCGTGTGGTGTATAGAAGACGCCGAAGCTCTTCTATAAGTCGTCTATAAGTATATTTCAGATATAAAAGTGCTGTAAACTATGCGGATTATATGATTTGAGGGTTACGTGAGTTAATGTGTTCTTATGCATAAATTTACACACATTCAGGAGCACGAGTAGGATACGAACGATACATGAATAATACATTTCTAGTATACTAAACGCTTGTACGAAGGATTTACGAAGAAATCCGTTAGTATCCAGCTTGATGAATAGGGCCTAAGGTGTCTAAATAAATTACCAAAATAACGCCATTCATTCAACTTAATTTATGCAGAATGTGTTTAAGTTTTGTAGTAAATACAGTTAAATTAAGTCAAAGAGATGTGCTATAAATTCAAGCTGTTCTAACGAAACAAAGTTGTTTAAGTTGTATGAGCATAAATAGATCCATGCAAATGGTTGCATTAAAAATTATTATTATTTTTTTTTTATGTGAAGGCACTCACCACTCAAACCAATTTTCACACAAATGCCAGACAAGAGTCAAACATTTTTTGTTAAAACAAAAAACAGTCCGGTGTGAATTATTATTATTATTATCAACACAACATTTAATTTCGAATGTAGTAAGCTAACAACGTGCAAATTAGAAGAACAGTCATTCAGCTCCTTACACTTGAACACTGAGCACAGCTGCTGGAAGCCGTTAATGCGCTAATTAGATAACAGGAGATGTTTTTGCAGCATTTTCCAACTGAAATAGATAGAGACAGATAATCACTTTCACAAATCCGGCACATTTTACGTGTGTTGTATGCGACTAACAAACTGAATATCCACATTTGAAATGGCACAGTCCATGTCCACACATCAAGCTAGTTAATTACATAGAACACTGGACTTGCCAAACTAGCCACAGTTAGCTTGCTAGCATTTTATTTAATTTTTTTTTAGCAAGGTAGCTAGCTGGCAAGCAGGACTTGTCAAACTACAACATTTATTGACCTTGTAACGTTAACGGGAGTGAAACCATATCAAGAGCAAATCAGCTAACCTTCTAGCTACGGATACTACAATGTAATATTTTATATAATATTATCGTAAAATGTAATTTATACATTTGTAATAACTTTTGTAGTAGTTAAATTGTAGAAATGTTAAGTATTTATTTATAGTACCGTGCAAAAGTTTTAGGCACATGCAAAGAAATGCTGTAGAGCAAAGAAATAATGAAATTAAACGTTTCTACATTAAAAAATACAGTAAAGAGCAGTAAACAGTAGTAAATGAAACAAAGTCAATATTTGGTGTGACAAAAAAATAAAAATAAAAATAAAAACAGTAGTCTCCGGTACAGTTAGTGCAGTTTTATAAGGAAATGAGCTGGTAAGTTTTATTGAGCATCTTGCAGAACCAGCCACAGTTCTTCTGGACACTTTGACTTTCGCACTCGCTTCTTATTTTTGCAGCGAAACCCAGCAGCCTTCATTGTGTCTTTCTGTCTGAAAAGTGTCTCTTACGTAATACGCTGCTTTCTTTAATGACGTACAAACATTTTTCTGTAACATTTCATTTTGTGCTAGAAAACTAATGTTTGGGAATCTGAAATGTTTTTTTGTACTGTCTTGATCATGTAGACGTCATCAAATAAAAAATCTATAACAAAGTTTGTACTAAAAAAAATAGGGCGCCTAAAACTTTTGCACAGTACTGTACTTTTCCCGAATCACAGGATTGCCCTAACAGCCCTAAAGGATGGCGTTGTGTCTCAGTGTGCCTCGCTGCCTATTTGAACTGAACGAAAATAAGTTGTGTGAACCTACTTCACTGATGGTGCTCTGAAGTCTAGAAAAATGAAGTAGATTTTGACAAGCTTGCTGAATTTAGTTTATAACTTAAACTGTACATTCAGTGAGTGTAAAGACAGCAGAAAATCAGTGTTTATTGTGTGCATTTTGCATATGTTTTAAATAGATCATCTCTCAGAGTTAGTTCTCTCTCTCTCTCTCTCTCTCTCTCTCTCTCTCTCTCTCTCTCTCTCTCTCTCTCTGTTTTTCCATACATCAGCCTCAGGATTTTTTTTTTCTCATTTTTTATCTTTACAGCCTTTCACAAAATTAGGAGTGAATGTACAGGTGGTTTATTCCTCTGGTTTGTTTATGATGTAAATAGTGAAATCGTTATTTTACCTTCCCGGTATAGATACTTTACTGGAGCCAGTTTTCAGTTAAAATAAGGTTCAAATAATATAACAACGAAACTACTCAGTGTGACGTTTTTCCTGGCTAAGGAAACAACTATAGTGTGTTTGAAACGGACTTGTATGGAATGGCTTAACGTATGGTACCAAACAAATACCGTTCCCTTTAAATGCGTTTTAGCCAAAATAAGATTTTTGCTTTTCACTGTAGCTAATGAGTAAGGATCGATTATAACCAGCAGCTTAGCTCTAAACAAACTGCATTCCTAAATCCTCACACGCTCGACTCACGGCACGTGGAGCTGTTCAGTGTGACAGACTCAGACAGCCAGAGTCAGACAGACAGAGTCAGACAGACAGACTCAGACAGACATGCTGGTGTAGATTCTGACTCTCTGACACACTGGCATCTATAAAAATGGACAGAAGGACGTCACAGAGCTAAAAACAGTCGCAGCTGCTGCTTGAAGCTGAATCAGTTTCTTCCTCAGCACGTAGTAGGGGCTGTGATTTGGGAAATAACATGCCTTTTTCTGCTCTTAACTCAATTAAGCTTCATACTTTTTATTCATTTATAGATAGCGGAGCATCCGTTCTCACTTATGTACGGAAGCCCTAAGCGGCCATGCTTTATTAATTTTTTTTTCATTCTTGTTTTCTCGTGATCTCGACTTAATTTTCTCGTGATCTCGACATAACCGAAAGCTGTTTTCTCACTACGTAATTTTATCCCGAGAAAATCTCCCGCCTTGTGAATGGGACTGGTGTTACATGCACGTTGGCATCTTCGCCATCATAAATTCAATAGTTGTCCGCTGTAGAGATGGCATTATTATGTCCGCATTAAGAGAGAGACGTGTCCCCTTCTCAAGTGTCGGACACTAACGTGGAAGTCGTCAGGGATGACGTATTTTTGTAGGCCAACCCGGAAGTTAGCGTCACCCTGGTTCCCTCGACAAAAAAAATCCCAAAATAGGATTTTTCCATTGGCTTTTGGATTATTGCAGAAAATAGGCTCAGCAAAAGTTTATGACCCTTACATGTTTTGTTCATCAAGATAATCTTCACAAATGAACACAACTTTCATGAATTTTGAAGCCTAAATACAATCGCCAGAAGTAAAAAGCTAAAGTCAGGCTATAAACGAACCACACCACGGCTGCATGACTTCGACATCACCACCACTACGCTTCCGAAAACTCTTTCAATCTTTATAAAAGAAAAACACTGCAATTGGAAAATATTATAAATCGATAAATCTATAAGTTGGGAAGTTTGAGTTGGGATAGTTTGCAAGAGCGCGAGTATAAACACAAACGAGGCTGTAGTAGATGAATTTTTTTCTGTTCGGCGTGATGACGTTTAATGTCTCCGACAACCTCAATAATCCCTTTTAGCCACTTGTTATAGCAATCGTCTTTTTCAAGACACGTAAAAGCTTAACAAAATCACGAGTGGGGTTTTACTGGTGTATTTTATGTCATAGTATAAAACGTGAACATATCTTGAGGTTGTGTTAACCATAGACCTTATTTCAGTCATTTAAACAGAAACCCATTCAAAAAGCCCATTGACTTCGGGACGATGGATGAAAAATTAGGAAAAATTAAGTATTGGCAGAAAAAATTTTCTGTACACAGAAAAATTAAGTCGAAATCACGAGAAAACATCTTTTGTTATGTCGAGATCACGAGAAAAAAAGGAAAAAAAATAATTAATAATGCATGTCCGCTTAGGGCTTCCGTACTTATGCTATAGCAGCTATAAACAGTTGTTCCCTCACCAGCCTCTCTTTATTCTCTCTCTCTAGGTTAATAAGACAAAAATGAACAAACCTCAAATGCTTCTTTTCTTCGTGGAAAACGTAAAGTCACAGCTTTAACTGTTACAAAGTGTTGACACTGGAGACTCCTTCCATAAATTTAAAAAAATCAGATCCACTGAAGTGTAGAATTCAGCAAATAAAATCAGAACAGTGAGTTCAGGTTAAACTCTCTCTCTCTCTCTCTCTCTCTCTCTCTCTCTCTCTCTCTCTCTCTCACACACACACACACACACACACACACACACACACACACACACACACCCTCAATTCTATTAGAAATAATAATAAAAACTTTGATGGTGGCTTGGCAAAGCCAGTCTGAAAGTTTAAAAGTTTAAAATAGTTATCAATTTGAAATCTGAAGGTAATGTGGAGTTTTAAGAAAGAAAAAGAGATAGATAGGTAGGGTGCCGATACTTCTAGAGTTGGATGGATAGATAGGGTGCCAATACTTGTAGAGTTGATTTTTTATATATATATATATATATATATAGTGAGTACACCCCTCACATTTTTATAAATATTTTATTATATCTTTTCATGGGACAACACTGAAGAAATGACACTTTGCTACAGTGTAAAGTAGTGAGTGTACAGCTTGTATATAGCTTGTATTTGTGTGGCCACCATTATTTTCCAGCACTGCCTTAACCCTGTTGGGCATGGAGTTCACCAGAGCTTCACAGTTTTCCACTGGAGTCCTCTTCCACTCCTCCCTGACGACATCACAGAGCTGGTGGATGTTAGAGACCTTACGCTCCTCCACCTTCCGTTTGAGGATGCCCCACAGATGCTCAATGGGGTTTAGGTCTGGAGACATGCATGGCCAGTCCATCACCTTTACCCTCAGCTTCTTTAGCAAGGCAGTGGTCGTCTTGGAGGTGTGTTTGGGGTCGTTATCATGTTGGAATACTGCCCTGCGGCCCAGTTTCCGAAGGTAGGGGATCATGCTCTGCTTCATTATGTCACAGTACATGTCATAGTACACTCCCCAGTGCCGGCAGCACTCATGCAGCCCCAGACCATGACACTCCCACCACCATGCTTGACTGTAGGCAAGACACACTTGTCTTTGTACTCCTCACCTGGTTGCCGCCTCACACGCTTGACACCATCTGAACCAAATAAGTTTATCTTGGTCTTATCAGACCACAGGACATGGTTCCAGTAATCCATGTCCTTAGTCTGCTTGTCTTCAGCAAACTGTTTGCGGGCTTTCTTGTGCATCATCTTTAGAAAAGGCTTCCTTCCTGGATGACAGCCATGCAGACCAATTTGATGCAGTATGTGGCCTATGGTCTGAGCACTGACAGGCTGACCCCCCACCCCTTCAACATCTGCAGCAATGCTGGCAGCACTCATACGTCTATTCCGCAAAGCCAACCTCTGGATATGATGCTGAGCACGTGCACTCAACTTGTTTGGTCGACCATGGCCAGGCCTGTTCTGAGTGGAACCTGTCCTGTTAAACCGCTGTATGGTCTTGGCCACCGTGCTGCAGCTGAGTTTCAGGGTGTTGGCAATCTTCTTATAGCCTAGGCCATCTTTATGTAGAGCAACAATTCTTTTTTTCAGATCCTCAGAGAGTTCTTTGCCATGAGGTGCCATGTTGAACTTCCAGTGACCAGTATGAGAGAGTGTGAGAGCGATAACACCAAACTTAACACACCTGCTCCCCATTCACACCTGAGACCTTGTAACACTAACGAGTCACATGACACCGGGGAGGGAAAATGGTTAATTGGGCCCAATTTGGACATTTTCACTTAGGGGTGTACTCACTTTTGTTGCCAGCGGTTTAGACATTGATGGCTGTGTGTTGAGTTATTTTGAGGGGACAGCAAATTTACACTGTTATACAAGCTGTACACTCACTACTTTACATTGTAGCAAAGTATCATTTCTTCAGTATCGTCCCATGAAAAGATATAATAAAATATTTACAAAAATGTGAGGGGTGTACTCAATTTTGTGAGATACTGTATATATATAGATAGATAGATAGATAGATAGATAGATAGATAGATAGATAGATAAATAGATAGCTTGGGTACCAATACTTCTAGAGCTGGATGGATAGATAGGGTGCCGATACTTGATTAGATAGATCGATAGATATATTGATTGATTGATAGGGTGCCAATACGTGGTGTTATCTGTGTGTGTGTGTGTGTGTGTGTGTGTGTGTGTGTGTGTGTGTGTGTGTGTGTGTGTGTGTGTGTGTGTGTGTGTGTGAATAAACAGTCATAAAGGTTGGGAAGACGACTTGATACCACAGTTTGATCAGCAGCAATAGTGTCACATGTAGGAAAAAGGCTTCCTGGTTGTTTAATCTTTCATGTAGCCATTAGAGTTAAGATTAAAAATCTCTTTGGAAACATTAAGGAGAATATCTGTCCGGTTTAGACAGCAAAGGAGGAAATGATATATATATATATATATATATATATATATATATATATATATATATATATATATATATATATATATATATATATATATATATATATGTAGAGAGAGAGACAGAGAGAGAGAGAGAGAGGGAGAGAGAGAGACAGGGGGAGAGGGGGAGATGTTTCATATCTGTAAAATAACGTAGGGATATTATACAGAGAGATACACTGTTTAAAAAGGGAGGGATAAAAGATGAAAGTATCAGTGAATGTGTACAGAACGAGAGAACTAAAGGATGAAATGAGTTGTGGATAAGGAGAGTCTGAAAGACTGAAAGAAAAGTGAAAGATCACACAAGAGCTTAAGAAGGAAAGCGTGAAGGAGTGGAAAGGGAAAGAGTAAAGGAGGATGTAAGTATGGAAATGAAAGACTGAGTAAGGAAAGAAATGCAGCGAAGGGAAATTGTGGAATTAGTGCTGAATGGAGAACAAGAAGAAATGAGCAGTGAGTAAATGAGTGCTGAAACGGAAAAGAGGAAAAAGGGAACGAGCGCTCAAAGGAATGGAAAAGTGTGAGGGATTGAAAAGCAAAAGAGTGAAGGAGGGAACGAGTGCTGAAATGAAAAGGGAAAGACTGAAGGAGTGAAAGAAGAGGGGAAATGTATACTGAAGGAGTGAAAATGGAAAGAACGAGTGAAAGGGGAAGAACTGAATGTGAGTGAATGGATACTAAAAATAGAAAGAGTGAAAAAGGCTAGCAAAAGATTGAATGAGTCAGTGAGCGCTGGATGGAGAAAGGGAAGGAGTAAATTATTGCTGAAATGAAAAGTGGATGAATGAAGGAGTGAAAGATTGTCTGGGACTGGAGAGATGAGAAGTGAGGAAGAAAAGAAGAGAAAGAGCAGAAGATGAGAGGAGTGATGGAGGAGATTGAAAAGAGAGTCTTTCATATTTTTCACTCAGTCTTCTCTTTTTAATTCTTCAAGCTTTTCCTTTATTCATCTTCTCTTCTCTCTTCTCTTCTCTTCTCTTCTCTTCTCTTCTTTTCTTTTTTCTCCTCTTCTCTTCTCTTCTGTTCTCTTCTCTCTTCTCTCATCTTCTCTTCTTTTCTTTTTTCTCCTCTTCTCTCTTCTTCTCTTCTCTTCTCTTCTCTCATCTTCTCTTCTTTTCTTTTTTCTCCTCTTCTCTTCTCTTCTCTTCTCTTCTCTTCTCTTCTCTTCTCTTCTCTTCTTTTCTTTTCTTTTTTCTCCTCTTCTCTTCTCTCTTCTTCTCTTCTCTTCTCTTCTGTTCTCTTCTTCTCTTCTCTCATCTTCTCTTCTTTTCTTTTTTCTCCTCTTCTCTCCTCTTCTCTTCTCTTCTCTTCTCTTCTGTTCTCTTCTTCTCTTCTCTTCTCTTCTGTTCTCTTCTTCTCTTCTCTCATCTTCTCTTCTTTTCTTTTTTCTCCTCTTCTCTCTTCTCTTCTCTCTTCTTCTCTTCTCTTCTCTTCTTTTCTTTTTTCTCCTCTTCTCTTCTCTCTTGTTCTCTTCTCTTCTTCTCTTCTCTTCTCTTCTTTTCTTTTTTCTCCTCTTCTCTTCTCTTCTTTTCTTTTTTCTCCTCTTCTCTTCTCTCTTCTTCTCTTCTCTCTTCTTCTCTTCTCTTCTCTCATCTTCTCTTCTTTTTCTCCTCTTCTCTTCTCTTCTGTTCTCTTCTTCTCTTCTCTCTTCTTCTCTTCTCTTCTCTCATCTTCTCTTCTTTTCTTTTTTCTCCTCTTCTCTTCTCTTCTGTTCTCTTCTTCTCTTCTCTTCTTTTCTCTTCTCTCATCTTCTTTTCTTTTTTCTCCTCTTCTCTTCTCTTCTCATCTCTTGTTTTCTCATCTTCTCTCTTTTCTTTTCTATTCTTCTCTTCTCTTTTCTCAAGTTCTCTTTTTTCTCATATTCTCTTCTCTTCTCTTCCCTTTTTCTCATCTTCTCTTCTCTTCTCCTTTCATATTTTGTGTGTGTATGTGTGTGTGTGTGTGTGTGTGTGTGTGTGTGTGTGTGTGTGTTTGTCTCATTTTGAGATTTGAATATAGCGTGTGATTATTGGAGCTTGTTGTTGATTGCATACTTCTGATTGTGTGTGTGTGTGTGTGTTTGTGTGTGTGTGTGTGTGTGTGTGTGTGTGTGTGTTTTGAAGACATTTGATTAAGTGAAGTACGCTTTTGATTGCATGCTTCTGTTATATCCTTGTGTGTGTGTGTGTGTGTGTGTGTGTAGCTCAGATTAAGGATAAAGCCATCCACTGTGTCATGTTTACTAAAACAAACACACACACACACACACACACACACACACACACACACACACACACACACACACACACACACACACACACACACACACACACACACACACACACACCATCATCTGCCACCTTATTGCTGCCTTTCCTACAGCTATAAACTTTCCTGCTGCACAATTCTCACTGATTTATTTAGTTCACTTTAATTCAGTTTAGTTTCTTCATTTCTGTTTAGAATGATTCTCTTCAGTTTTCTTCCGTGTAGCACGATTCAGTTTCATTCAGTTTAGTTCAGTACAACTTGATTTAACAGACTGATTTTTCTTCAATTCACTTTACATCAGTTCAGTAGAAGATAAATTAAGATTAATTTATTAATACACTGGTTCAATTGACTAATTTAGTTTAATTCTACATCGTTCTACTTCACTTCAGTACAACTGGGTTTGATTCTTTTCCGTTCATTTATGAGTTCCATATGACTGCGTTTAAAGTTTGAATCAAATTCATTTGAGTTACTTCTGAGCTTCATTGCTATTTCCTTAAGTTTGGTTTAAATTAATTAAGAGAATTCCAGGTTAACTTGTTTCAACAGGTCACTTTAATGAAAGATTTCACTTCATTTTGTTCTTCAGTTAAACTTGTTCAGTTCGGTAGAATATGTTCAGTTCAGTTCATTTTCTTTTTGCCTCCAAATAATCATTCCTAGCTAAAGTGTTTACAACATGCAGACTTTTATTATTTTATTATTATTTTTCCAAACAAGGGTATTGGATGAATACAATCTTGCTAATGTTTCAAATCTTTTTTCCCCCTAAACAAGTGTATGGGATGTATTTCGCAAAACACAATCTCTCACCATGCAGCATTCACGGAATTGCTTATGTGATATGACTTTAAGGCCAAGTGTTTATTTAAGACGTCCACTTAAAGCAGGGAAGCGTTTTTCATCTTAAGGAAGTTCACTTGTTGTTGGAAGGGTGGAAGACAGGAAGCCAATTCTTCAGCAAATGCAAGGGTTTATTCCCCAACTGTCTAATACAGCATGTGTTGGAGAATATGCTCCATGAAAATGTACAGGTAGTACTGAGTCAGGTGTTGATTAATTTTCTATAACAGCAGCTCTGACAGTAGCACAGCTGCATTGTCACAGGTTTGTATTAATGCGCTCGTTATAATACGTTATCGTTTCTATAGTAACAGCTCGTTCACGGGGACTCGTACAGAGGATGTGACACAATCCATCACTAATAACAAATGGATTAAAAAAAAAAAAGTGTTCCTATTTCATAAAATAAATAAATAAATAAAATAAACAAAAAACAAATAGTGATAGAGTGAAGTTTTCCGTAAGGAATTTTATTACTTATGGAAGGAGTCTCCAGTGTCGGCGTTTTGTAACAGTCAAAGGTAACGCCGTAACTTTAAGTTTTTCGACATCTTCAGGACAGAAGAGTTTAAACAGGACAAGCTGCATTGTTTTGTCTTATTGATTTCAAGAGAGAGAAGAAAAAGAGAGGCGAGAGAACGAGTGTGATAACAATGAGAACAGGAACTGGCTTGTTTCATGGACGTTCGCCAACATTAAATGTAACTATAAACAGATCATTAATAAAAGTATGAAGTGCCATTCATTAATAAATTAAAAATTGTAATCATTGGCAAAATGTTATGGTATAAGAGGAATAAAACACTTTGGGACGTGCTATTATTGGAAAATAATCAACTTCAGGGTGGTAACAGTAACTCCGCTTCATCACACCGCCCTATCAGTGATTATTGTCCTCTAACACAGGGGTCTGGAACCTATGGCTCGATGTCGGGAATAAATAAATAAATAAAAGCAATTACGAATCACGAAAGCTCGGGTGTCGATTCAATTAAAACTTTACATATTTTAAAATATTACATGATTCATAATCGATGCCCGTTTGTCATATAGACACCAACCAATCGTGATGTGGCACAACAAGCTCAAATTTCATTGGAGCACAGCGGTAATTTCCCGGTCTAATTCATAAATCGGTTGAAAACTACATAGCCAGTCTGTTTTCAGTTTTTTTTTTTCTTTTAACAAAGGTGAAATGGCTAAAAGGAAAAAAAAAGGTATCGTTTTTCCAGTCTGAACGGACAGACGAATTAAACATTAATGTTAACTAGTGTTCAATTTACTCTTACTTATGTACTGCATCTTGTATTGATTTACCATTTGATGAAACTATCATAGTTGGTTAAATGAAGTCCAAGTGCCACCTACAGGCCTATTAGGTGAAGTGCAGGCTGTTAGGTCAAGAACATGCAAAATAGGGAAATGGCCTTTATTACATTACTACCTTTTATAACTATGCAATAATAGTAAAGATAATAACTATAATAATAATAATAAGAAGAAGCATGTAAAAAACATCAACAATTTCTTATCTTTTCTCTGGCTCTTTAAAGAAAAACCATTTTTTCAGCTGAAAAGGTTCCCGAGCTTTAGAAATCTCCAGGTTTTGAGTGTGTTCTTCTTCATCCAGTAAATCTTTTCAAGCCTCTGATAATGAGACTAGGATCTGTAAGCACAAGGTTTCTTAGATAACCACAAAGGTGAGCCAGGCAAAACCCAAAACAACACTGTAACCAGAAATTTATCAACAAACAATGCTGAGATTATGCAGAGATATATGAACAGGTCTGTTCTGAGAGAAAATAAGAGCACGGCTCAGAAGTTGCTAGTGAACTGAAAGACTCTGCACTGGCTGTGTGGGTGAGCGAGATATAAATAGGTGGCAGGCTAATGAAGCACACCTGGCACTTATCAGTAACCGTGGCAACAGTCAGTACTTTGGGGAGGGGGGGAGGTGGGGCGTGTCCACTTTTGGACAGGTGGTGTATTTTGCTGAGATTTTTCAGTCCAGGTAAAGACCAGCAATGCTAGAGTGACTAAGTGTCACCACATGACCATTATGACCACAACTAGAGCGAAACCACATTCTTATTGCTTGCAGATCAGTCTATATCCTACCTTGGTTTGTTTGTTTGTTTGTTTGTTTGTTTTTTACTGCTTTTCAGTGCTTAAACAGCTCATGATGAGATTTACACGAATTCAGGTATTTTCCCTACATGATATTCTCATAGGGTGTGTCCAAAACAGTAGGTAGTTCTCTTATAAGTCAGTGAAAGGTACCTCTCAGGAACTGGTTTTAGATGGGTTTTAAAGGCAGCATTACATCATAACATTTCCAAGATACTAATATACACGTTGGGTGCCAAGTCCAAGCTGCTCTGTTCCAGTTTTCCATCACCATTTTTTCCCGTTTCTGTTCGAAACCCTTGATTTGAGACGCTAGTACAAATCAAAACTGGGGGCAACTTCGGCACGGCCAATCCACATAATGGCATGTTTTTAGGAGGAAACTGGAAAAAACCCAGAGGAAACCCACACGGACACGAGGAGAACATCCAGAACTCCACACAGACGTGGCATACTGCGCCCATCCAGTTTAATTCACTCACATTTCAGTACGATTCTTTTTTGTTTGACTCTTCTCTGTTCAATTCATTTTTGATTCAGATGGAATGGAATTCATTTTACTTCAAATGAATTCAGGTTATTTTCGTCCAGTTGTCTCACACTTGCCAATTCGCCCAAGTCATGAAAGGTAGGAGTAGGATTAAGGTCGCCGTTAGCATTGATTCCGTTTTGTATGACAATAATCATAGGGCATTGAAGGATAACCAACCACATCGCCCCTCGATCGAATCAGTACTGGATCTGCAGCCGATCCCACTGGGAACGCTGGGCGTGAAGTGGGAACACACCCCGGCTGGGAAGCAGTAACTTTAATTCAGTTTAATTCAGTTTACTCACCGTTTCATCCGGTTTTGTTCGTATGAATTCAATTCGGTTTCGTTAGTTAGTCAGAGGTCTGGCTAGTGAGACTTTGCAAAACTACTATTGTGGCTCTCTTGCAGGAATTTCCCATCTGTCTCTGTTTCTCTCTCTCTTTTTTTAAGCAATATGGTCCTCAGTGATGAAGACAGATGGCTCTTATCTGAGGCTCGGGGGCACAATGAGTTTCAGATACACTTGCATTGGCCACTGGGCAAGCACTCATTAGAGAGTGTAATGGGGTATCTGCAGTCACACCTGCTTCAACTGGGATTACACACGCACACACACACACACACACACACACACACTTTATAAAATAGAGTCCAACATTTTCTGAGAGCCATTTATTCAGTCAGTGCTGGGAAACGATTACTATTTAGTCAAATTAAATTTCCCAAACAATGTCTCATCAGTCAGTCCATTAAATTGCTCTTATTAAATAAAAAAAAAAAGCAGTGCTGATGATAACACACAGAACACATACCGGATGTGTGCGTAGTGTTAGTCATGAGGAGACAACAAAAGTCAACACTGTGTGTTAGGGTTTAAAGTCTTGAGCATGTCTGAGGAAACGTTGGGGTTTACTACAATAATATGGCATTTAAGGTGTGGTACGATTTCCGCCCAGATTTTGCTGTCGTAGGCAAAACCATACACGTAGATCACAGACTTCTTCAGCCGTGAGTTGAGATCGGCGGTTAGAATCTCAGACGATCCACCAATAGGAGGACAGCATAGGATGACGGGACAGCTACAAAAAAAACGCCAGCAGCGACCGCGAGACATAAACGAAACACGCTAATGGAAATATAGAGAATATCTTTGTCATCCGTAAACGCGTTATGAAGAATGTTTACGCTGCACAAACTGTTCTCCGGATGATGACGTAAGCAGGACGTCTGTCGTTGGAGGACCTTCGAGGCGGAGAACGTCTGCTTATGTATTCAGCCCAGATTTTTACGGCAAGACAAGAAATAATCTTAAAGTGAAAATTTCTGAAAATTTTACAGTCATAAGCAGATACCGTGATGCACTGTGATCTTGTCTTCATCTGTGGTCTCACCAAACGTGTTCCTCACGGTACCTCGCGTATTACGATATGCAATACAGCGAATTATGCATGCAGTACTTTTCTTTTTTTTTTTTTGGAGACGAAGCTGAGGGACAGAATGTCTCTTGCCTGGGTTATTTTTGATTCGGTAATGCGAGTGTGTGACTCACGGCTCTTTTATCGGCCCAATCTGCACCTCGGGAAATATGAAACCTGGACAGAAATGTATTTAGCTTTCCGAGTGCTGATTTTTAGAGCAGTTTGATTTATTTCAGTAAGTTGAAGTCTTTGCGGCCGTTTACATCATACGATCTTGTCTCTGAAGGCCAGACGTGCGCATGGGAGAAGTATCAGTGTAAAAAAAATAACTGCATGCGGGTGCAATATTCGTGTACTTTTTTGCATACATTCAACACTATAAATGGATAAAAAAAAAAAGTATGATGTCATTCTTTAATTGTAATTGTTGGCAAACTGCTATGGTATAAGAGCAATATAAACACCTCAGCACACGCTGTTACAGAATAATCTATTTTCGGGTGGTAACAGTAACTTCTCTCCGTTACACCACCCTGACACTGATTATTTTCGTATAACAACACGACCCCAATACAGTCAATCACTGGCTCTTTTCTCTGCTGTAGTATCTGTTTCTTTGGCTTAGACAGTTGTATACAGTCATGTAGAATAGTATATACAGTGGGGGAAAAAAGTATTTGATCCCCTGCTGATTTTGTACGTTTGCCCACTGACAGAGAAATGATCAGTCTATAATTTTAATGGTAGGTGTATTTTAACAGTGAGAGACAGAATAACAACAAAAAAATCCAGAAAAACGCATTTAAAAAAAGTTATAAGTTGATTTGCATTTTAATGAGGGAAATAAATATTTGATCCCCTATCAATCAGCAAGATTTCTGGCTCCCAGGTGTCTTTTACACAGGTAACGAGCTGAGATTAGGAGCACTCTCTTAAAGGGAGTACTCCTTTTTTTTTTTCCTTTCGGCTGTTCCCTTCAGGGGTCGCCACAGCGAATCATCTGCCTCCATCTAGCCCTATCCCCTGCATCCTCTTCTCTCAGACCGACTACCTTCATGTCCTCCTTCACTACATCCATAAACCTCCTCTTTGGTCTTCCTCTCGGCCTCCTGCCCGGCAGCTCTAACCTCAGCATCCTTTTACCGATATATTCACTCTCCCTCCTCTGGACATGTCCAAACCATCTCAGCGTGGCCTCTCTAACTTTGTCTCCAAAACATCTCACATGTGCTGTCCCCCTGATGTACTCATTCCTGATCCTATCCATCCTCGTCACTCCCAAAGAGAAACTCAACATCTTCAGCTCTGCTACCTCTAACTCTTCCTCCTGTCTTTTCCTCAGTGCAACTGTCTCCAAACCATACAACATCGCTGGTCTCACTACTGTCCTGTACACCTTTCCTTTCATTCTTGCTGGTACTCTTTTATCACACAACAGACCTGACACTTTTCTCCACCCATTCCAACCTGCCTGCACACGCTTCTTCACCTCTTTTCCACACTCCCCGTTGCTCTGGACTGTTGACCCTAAATACTTAAAATCCTGCACCTTCTTTATCTCTTCTCCCTGTAACCTCACTGTTCCACTTGGATCCCTCTCATTCACACACATGTATTCTGTCTTGCTGCGACTAACCTTCATTCCTCTTCTCTCCAGAGCAAACCTCCACCTCTCTAGTGTTTCCTCCACCTGCTCCCTGCTCTCACTACAGATCACAATGTCATCCGCAAACATCATAGTCCATGGAGATTCCTGTCTGACCTCATCTGTCAGCCTGTCCATCACCACAGCAAACAAGAAGGGGCTCAGAGCCGATCCTTGATGCAGTCCCACCTTCACCGTGAGCTCCTCTGTCACACCTACCGCACACCTTACCATTGTCCTACTGCTCTCATACATATCCTGCACCACTCTAACATACTTCTCTGCCACTCCAGACCTCCTCATACAATACCACAGCTCCTCTTTTGGCACCCTGTCATATGCTTTCTCTAAATCTACAAAGACACAATGCAGCTCTTTCTGACCCTCTCTGTACTTCTCCATCAACATTCTCAAAGCAAATATTGAGTGCTCCTAATCTCAGTTTGTTACCTGTTAAAAGACACCTGTCCACTGAAGCAATCAATCAATCAGATTCCAAACTCTCCACCATGGCCAGGACCAAAGAGCTGTCCAAGGATGTCAGGGACAAGATTGTAGACCTACACAAGGCTGGAATGGGCTACAAGACCATCGCCAAGCAGCTTGGTGAGAAGGTGACAACAGTTGGTGCGATTATTCACAAATGGAAGAAACTGTCAGTCTCCCTCGGTCTGGGGCTCCATGCAAGATCTCACCTCGTGGAGTTTCATTGATCATGAGAACGGTGAGGAATCAGCCCTGAACTACACGGGAGGATCTTGTTAATGATCTCAAGGCAGCTGGGACCATAGTCACCAAGAAAACAATTGGTAACACACTACGCCGTGAAGGACTGAAATCCTGCAGCGCCCGCAAGGTCCCCCTGCTCAAGAAAGCACATGTACAGGCCCGTCTGAAGTTTGCCTGAATGATTCAGAGGAGAACTGGGTGAAAGTGTTGTGGTCAGGTGTGGTCAGATCTCTTTGGCATCAACTCAACTCGCCGTGTTTGGAGGAGGAGGAATGCTGCCTATGACCCCAAGTCATAACACCATCCCCACCGTCAAACATGGAGGTGGGAACATTATGCTTTGGGGGTGTTTTTCTGCTAAGTGGACAGGACAACTGCACCGCATCAAAGGAACGATGGACGGGGCCATGTACCGTCAAATCTTGGGTGAGAACCTCCTTCCCTCAGCCAGGGCATTGAAAATGACCTTAATGACTTGGAGAGGATCTGCAAAGAGGAGTGGGACAAAATCCCTCCTGAGATGTGTGCAAACCTGGTGGCCAACTACAAGAAACATCTGACCTCTGTGATTGCCAACAAGGGTTTTGCCACCAAGTACTAAGTTGAAGGGGTCAAATACTTATTTCCCTCATTAAAATGCAAATCAATTTATAACTTTTTTGAAATGTGTTTTTCTAGATTTTTTTGTTGTTATTCTGTCTCTCACTGTTAAAATACACCTACCATTAAAATTATAGACTGATCATTTCTTTGTCAGTGGGCAAACGTACAAAATCAGCAGGGGATCAAATACTTTTTTCCCTCACTGTAAGTGCGTGATTTGAGACACAGCTTGTATGATATATGTGTTAACTGTAGGTTGCATAAGTTTTTACCCTGAGTTGGAATTGAATTAATTGGGACTATATGTCATGAATCTGCACAAAATAGCCTTTAATATCAGAGTGTAGGGAAAAACACCGATATAGTTTGCAAAATTCTCTTGCCATCAGAAGTGACAGTTTCATGTGATCATGTGATCTCAATGTAAATAAACCTGTTCTGGAAGAGCCCGGAGTACCTAAACAAACAGCATCATGAAGAACAAAGAGCTAGGAAACAAATGAAACAAGTCCGGGACAAAGTTCTCGAAAAGTATCGATCAGGGTTTGGCTATTTTTTTGAATCCCATCCCAAAGAGCATCATTAAATCCGTTATTAAGAAACATAACTGTGTCTCTATCTAGAGGAGGCTGTCCACTAAAATCAGTGAGCACATAAAGAGGGGATTAGTCAGAGAAGCAACCAAGAGGCCAAGGGTAAGTCTCAACGTGACGCTACCACCACCACGCTTCTCTGCATTTACTTTCACATCAATATTAAGGGCTACAGTATTAGTATTTTGTATAGGCTTATGACATATAATCCCAATTAAGACTATTTCACTTTAAGGTTGTAACACTATAAAATGTGGTAAAGTTCAGGTTGGGGTATGGATGGGGGGGGCGGTGATATCGGGTGAATACTTATGCAAGGCACGGTAAATTAAAGATATGGCACCTTAAATATTTTAAAAAGTTTAAAAAAGTAAGACAATTGGATATTCGAGTAGATTTGAATATTAAGAATGAATATTAAGCATCAACTATTTATAAATTTTTTTTTTAAATGTGTAAAAAAATCAAAAATCCAGATTTTTATTTCTCACTGTACTTGTTCATGTGTGTGGTGAGCGATGCCTGCGTGATACCATGAGATGGTGCTATACGACTGTTTTTCACACACCTTCATACACACTTACGCCCTTCTTTCTCAGTTTCACTCTCTATCCCCCCCCCCCCACACACACACACACACACACACACACACACACACATTCACTCACCACTGATTTACATCAGTATTCTGCGTTCAGTATTTCAGCATTCTCCTCGTTCTCCTCTTCATGTTTTATGGCAGTGCTGTAAAACTAGGATGCTTTGCCTTCACTGATTAACACCCCGATTCCTGCCGATTATTATTTCACACACACGCCTGCGTCTGTTATTCTGCCAAGAGCGTATTTACCTCATTACCTGCAGCAGGTGTTATAGCGCTATACATTTCTAGATTGGAGATGAATTGGGAAGCCATGATGTGCTCCATTCAGACTGTACAACTCTTCCACCGTGAGCATCGTGGATGTGTTGGCAGACTAAATCCTGTTTAAAAATCCTCTGATTTGCGGGTAATAAGCAACAGACGGACGTTTTGTGTGCTGGACATTACACATCATACGTCACACTTCGTCACACATCATCTTCAAATATGATTCCTGGCCCCTAATATTTATTCATCATTTAACTTTATACACAGGTCACTGTTTGATTATGAATACAATATTAATGGTGGGTTTAATAATGGTGGTTAGTTAGCTAGCTAGCTGGAGACACAATAGCGTAAAAGTCTATTTATTGACATAATTAAAAATGAAGACAGTCCTCCGTGATCATAAACTTTATTTCTCTCTTGGACATCCAGTACTGGATGAATTCTGGTCATCATACCTGTCTTTTTTTTTTTTCCTTTTCACATAAACTACACAGCTATTGCAGATATTGATATTTCCTATATACATTTCTACATAACCTGTCCTGATTGTTTAAATAATTGTATTGTAATAATAATAATAATAATAATAATTGTGTAAATAAATTTGTAAGACTCAATTGTTCTGAAAATGTCTGTAAGGTCAGTGTTTTAGGCAGAGGTAGGATTTGTACCTTTTGCTTTAACTTAATTTGTGTTAAATCATAATAAAAATCCAACCACGAATTTGTACAGATTTTAAGCAGTATTTAGATAGAGAGATCAATTTCCTGGGTGTGGCATTCAGATTATGCAAATCAACTGCATGTAGTTCACGCCTCTGCGGCTGCCAGATTTTTCTTGAGTTGAAGTGTCTGAGTTGGGGTTTTCAATAGCATCTAGACTACACTTCCCTACAAACCTGAAAAAATATGGACCGAAGAAGAAAATAGCATTTTTTCCCCCCTTTGATGTCAAATACAATACGATGTAGCATAAAAACAAGAGATGGTTAAAAAAGATGACACACTGTATATAGACATATGATGATATATGAACAAGAAGATGGCAAGCATTGAAATAAACATCTAAACCTATAGGAGTCTGGTATATTGTCAATACAATTCCGCATGAATTGCCTTAATTGTAATGATCACATCAATAATCACTGCAAATTTGGTTAAATTTATCAACACGGCTTCCACCCTCATTATTCAGCAGCTTATAAAACAGCACATCCTATTATTTGACGTTTTATTAAGCCGAAGCCACAGGATACTAAATTAAAGTCATGAAATTGTAATGTGTGTGCAGGATACGCTCTATTTTGTCGACGAAGGTAAGCTGACCGAGCACTCATTTGCTACACTTACAGAGAAACATTCAAATTTAAATTTTTATTTGGTCTTCGGGATGCAATGTCTCCATTTAAGATGAGTGAAAAAAACTTATTGCACTTTAAAGGGACAATATTATTCATCAATTAACATTTGTATGTGTTTAATACTGGCCTAAAATCGCATTCAATAGTTATTTCTTCCGAAACATAAATTTCAGCGTGATATACTGTGGTTATATAAAACTGTCAGACAGTGGTCGAGCCAATATCACACACAAAAAAATGGGCTTAAATTCAAGGACAGAATCATGTGCAGCTGAGACACGCCTCTGATTTACTCAAACTCCCCCACACATGTGTAACCCTCGCACAACGTCTGAATGTCCACAGTTACGTCTGAGATCTAAATACTGTTACTGATGTGTACAGTTTCAGTGTTAAATCCTCCCTGTCTGCGATTAACTCAGCTCTGAATACTGCTCCTAGTGATTATGACTTTGTACTAACCCCATTATCATAAAAGTTGGGATTTTTTTCTAAAATGCAGTAAAAACAAAAATCTGTGATTTGTCAAGTCTCTACAAAGTTACTTAACTGACAAAAGTACAAAGAAAAGTTATTCGATGTTTTCACTGAGCAACTTAATTGTATTTTGTAAATATAAACAAATTTAGAATTTGATGCCTTCAACACACTCAAAAAAAAGTTGGGACAGAGGCAAAATAAGACTGAAAAGTTTATAGAATTTTCAAGAGACACCATTTTGGAGGATCAGGTTAATTGGTAACAGGGGAGGGGATCAGGATTGGGCATAAAAGGAGCCTCCACCAAAAGCTCAGTCTTTGCAAGCAAGGATGGGTCGTGGCTCACCACTTTGTGCCAAACTTCGTGAGAGAATTGTCAGTCAATTCAAAAAGAACATCGCTCAACGCAAGATTGCAAAGAATTTAGGTCTTTCACCATCTACAGTGCATAATATTGTGAAAAGATTCAGGGAATCCGGAGAAATCTCACTGCGTAAAGGGCAAGGCCGGAAACCACTGTTGAATGTGCGTGACCTTAGGGCCCTCAGGCGGCATTGCCTGAGAAATTGTCATGCTACTGTGATAAATATAACCACATGGGCTCGGGAGTACTTCGGAAAACCGTTGTCACTTAACACAGTCCGCCTCTGCATCCAGAAACGTGACCTGAAACTCTATTACGCAAGGAGGAAGCCACACATCAACTCTATGCAGAAACGCCGCCGAGTTCTCTGGTATGGGGGTGCATCAGTGCCCACGGCATGGGTGAGTTGCATATGTGTGAAGGTGCCATTGACGCAGAGGCGTATATTGGGATTTTAGAGAGACATATGCTGCCATCAAGGCAAGTCTTTTCCCAGGAAGTCCATGGTTATTTCAGCAGGACAATGCCAGGCCTCATTCTGCACGTGCTACGACAGCGTGGCTTCGTAGACACAGAGTGCGTGTGCTTGACTGGCCTGCCAGCAGTCCACATCTGTCTCCTATGGTGCATCATGAAGAGGAGAATCAGACAATGGTAACCAAAGACTGTTGAGCAGCTGAAGTCTTGTATCAAGCAAGAATGGGCAAAAATTCCACTTGCAAAACTGCAACAATTAGTATCCTCAGTTCCCAAACCATTAAAAAGTGTCATTAAAAGGAAGGGTGATGTAACACAGCGGTAAACATGCCTCTGTCCCAACTTTTTTTGAGTGTGTTGAAGGCATCAAATTCTAAATTTGTTTATATTTACAAAATACAATTAAGTTGTTCAGTGAAAACATTGAATATCTTTTCTTTGTACTTTTGTCAGTTAATTTTAAAATAAGTTTCAAGAGACTTGACTAATCAGATTTTCATTTTTATTGCATTTTAGAAAAAACACCAACTTTTAGGGAAATGGGGTTAGTACATTGTGTGCCATTGGAGACAGACTTTACAATCACAGAACCAACCAGAGAAAAGTTTCTCCTGTTAGTCATAAAACACGTCAGTTCACTGTTTTTCCCTTAAAAGAGAGGCCCCAAACCAGCCCCAAACCAGCCAGAACCATATCACCCTGTAGTTCTTGCCTGCTTGCCCACTGAATCTAAGCAGGGTTGAGCCTGGCCAGTATCTGGATGGAAGACTTCCTGGGGAAAACTAAGGTTGCTGCTGGAAGTGGTATTAGGGAGGCCAGCAGGTGGTGCCTGTAGTCTGTATGGGTCCTAATACCCCAGTATAGAGACGGGGACACTATACTGTGAAAAGAGCACTGCCTTTCGGATGAGATGTTAAACGGAGGTCCTGACTCTCTGTGGTCAATAAAAAATCCCAGGAAATTCCTCTCGTTGGCCCCCTAATAATCTCCACCCCTGAATTGGCTACATCATTCTCCTCTCCACCTATAGCTGGTGTGTGGTGGGTGTTCTGGCGCACTATGGCTGCTGTCGCATCATCCTGGTGTATACTACACACTGGTGGTGTTTGAGGAGATTTCCCCCCTATGCTATGTAAAGTGCTATATAAATGTAACTAATAATAATAGCTCCCGTGTTCACATTACTACAACAAAACACTCTGATTGGCTGTAGTGTGAGCAAACATAACTGAAACGTTTCTAAACAATCATTCTTGATGCTGTTTACATGAATAATCTGATAACTGCAAAACTCAAAAGCATGCAAGTCCAAATTTCTATACAGTGACCAAATGTAAAATTCACTTTGCCCATGAAAAAGGGCCTTAAAAACATGTTCTCTCTTTAACATGTTCATATCTTAATGATTTATTCTCAAGTGTTATAATAACTGTAGATATTTTTGTCCTTTTTTTCTAGTTATTGTCAATTTTACTCCTAATTACACTCCTCTACAGGTGTCAATACATAAATCAGCATTTCCTCTGAAGAAAATATATACCATACTGAAGGTATTTATTATATATTATATTGACCTGAACTGAGCAAGAGAGATAAATAGAGAGAGAGAGAGAGAGAGAGGACAAGGAGAGCGATGGAGGACAGGATAGTTAGACATGAAGGTTTAATTCAGTATTTTCAATATTAATGACGTTTTCATAGGCAGAAAGGTCCACTCTGATGTCTCTCTATCTTTTTTTCCCCCTCGCACTGATGGCCCATTAGTTATCCTCTAAAATATCACTAGCATGGAGAAAAAGGCCAGCGGAGTCTGTCATAGCCTGAACTTCAACATTTCTAGTGAATTTCGAGTTTGTGCATTAAAAAAATGCTATTCAAAAAAAAAATCCCCGCCAGAATATCTAAAACTGTTGTGCTACATCACAGCTCCAGCGTCTCTGGTTCGATCCTGAGCTTGGGTTACTCTCTGGGCGGAGTGTGTCTGCATGTCCATGTGGGTTTCCTCCGGGTTCTCTGGTTTCCTTCCACCTCCAGAAACATGCCAGTAGGTGAACTGAGTAAGATAAAATTATGTGTGTGTGCATAATGATTCCCCTGTAATGAACTGGTGTTCCTGCCATGGTGTATTCCCAACTCGCCCCCCAGTGTTCCCGGGACAGACTCCGGATTCACCAGGATCCTGACCAGGATAAGGCACTTACTGAAGATGAATGAACGAATGAATGAGGATACTCAAAGGTTGCTCGAAGTCATTGATGAAAACAGATTTCTTAAACTAAATGAGAGTGTGTATTCAGTTTCTCCGTGACTCTGCGTTTATCTAGCACTCTATCTTGATGCTATGATGCTTCTCACTTTTCTTAAGTAGGCAACTGGATTAAATCACGCAGTGATTTTCTTTTGGAAATTTGGCAGAACATGTGGATGGAAACGTATCTAAAAACCCCACCCCCACTGTGATACAAGCCACCAATTTGTCCTGTGCCTCTCTATCCAGGTGCTTGAGGAACTTCAAAGTGCTCCGTTCATTATGTTTCCCCATTTTAACACAGCTGACTCGACTCGTAGGGCTGTGTGTGAGCTGGAGCAGGTGTGTTAGAGCAGAAAAAAACCCACTAAACTCTACAGCGCAGCAGGCCTCTGAGGTCGAGATCAGAGGAGAACAGGGTCGTCTCCAGGAGCTTCAGCTGACAGGTTAGGGTTAAACACCTCACTTGGGGCCACAAAGCAACAAGCAGAGGACAAGCAGATGTACTATTATCAGGCTATAAATAACAAAGAATACAGAATTGGCAGTAGAGTTATGAACTCCAGCCTATGAGCTCTCTTTCACCTGATTTATTCTCTAGAACTGTAATTACAGGTTGGTCCTAAATGGTTCCCTATTGGATATATACTGCAGAGCATAAAAGATCTAGACGTTCACTTGTATGAGGAAATGAAAGTCTTTCAGGTCCTGATGAAGTACTACATACTAAACTAAATAATTAAAAATTGAATTACTCAAAAGTAGCCAATCAGCCAATTTGCTTCTATAATTTCATAGAGCTATGAGGCTAATTTGAACAAGTTTGAGAAGCTTATAGGTATCGGTAGCATCATACTAGTACTACTAGCAATTTACTATAGACGGTCCGGTATGCTTTATCAACAAATGTTGCCAGGAACGGCTTGCTTTCACAGAGTGAGGCAATTTAACTGAAATGGAAGATGACTTATCCCCATCACCCTACGTCAAATACAATATATGACATCATCTCATATATCGTGACCAAAACTCTTTGATAACTTTTAAAGACAAGCTTTTTTTTTTCAGTCCAGCGAACATCTCGCTTCAAAAAGCTCAGTTGTCACAGTCTTCCAAAGTTTGTTTTCCTGCTAGACAAACAAAAGTGCAGAGAGTCAATCGGATTCTGAAGCTTGTGGCCAGAAAAGTGTACAAACGATTTTAGACACTCGGTGAACCATGGGTAGAGCATCTGATGTAAGTCCAGGATTTGAATCTTGGATATCAACTGATTTGGAACTTTTTGTTTTTTATAATTAAATGAAAACAAAACAAAACAAAACAAAAAAACAAATTATTACCATTTTTGAGCACAATTTATTGATTTTTTTTATTGAAACAGGGTAAGGGTTGGGTAATGACTTAATTAGTAATGTATTTCCATGGCTAAGGTTCACGACTCTACAGTACCTTGAAGACAATGTTCTCCTCGTTCAATGACCATGCCTACAGTACACTGTTTTAGCTGGCTCAGTTTTAGTGGGTGTGGCCATTTCAGCAGGTAACACAGGCACACCTTACCTATTTAACATATAACGTCGAGGCAGTATAAACCTCCGTTTTCTCCTCAGGCTACAGTCGAATCAGGACTATTTTGTGAAAATGACTGTTGTTAGCATTACACTTAATTGCTTTTTGAGTTCAAGTGCTTTCTGCTTCTGTTGGGAATGAACTGAGTTAGAGTTTATTGAATTAAGAGTTTAGCTCAGAAAATCCAATAAATTCATAACAATGTAACTTGGCAGGGGATTTTTTATTTTTTTTTCAGAGAAATTGTTTAATTTGTCACTGAACAGAAATGAATAGGTGTTTGCGAAGAATATTAAATAACCTCGGGTCTCATTTAGCAAAGCGTATCGAGAACAAGTTCTCATTGTGTAAGAACCGTCAGAACGCACTAGAAAATTTATATTTATCACATGTGCATATACACAGCTGTACACAGATGACATTGATAAATCATACACATTCTAAGTCGCTGTGATCGTGCACTAATTTACATATTGAAATGCCCCCAGACAGCCATATATGGTAAACAGCATCCCTTTAGATTAACGTCACTGCCAAATGAAGTAGAGATACTGTTGCACAAAGTCTAGGAAAACAAAAATGTTTTATTTGACACTTTTATGAGTGGGTTGTCTGAGAAGTGGGTTGTTCCTGAAGTGGGCAATTCCTGGCTGGACAACGCCAAAGACTGGACTGGCCAAAGTCCTGCTTCCCTGCCACTCGCTGCCAAAGACAGGGAACAGTAAAGAGCCTGGACTGCCACTTTCACCTCATCCACGATGATGGTCAAGGGATTTATGATGATGATGATGATGATGACGACGTCTGAGAAATAAATAAGAAATAAAATAATCCAGCCATCTCCAATACCAGCTTGGTGAATTCAAACTCCCACTGTTCTGCACGGTAAAAGAATGGTGTGTTCCACCTGGCCACTTGGCGCCCACATTCAAGAAGCTCAGCTGTGAGTCATAAATGACTCGTTCTCATACACGAGTTCCTGAAAAATGGCCGAAAATCGCTCCTTACTGTTGTTTTCCGCGCCGTATTTGGAAACACGATGTGAGCGATATGCATGCGTGTGTTTTGTTGGCGAGTACAAGGCCAAGTTCAGTCGTTGTTCACGCCATCCCATTCAATTTTTAAATGTCCTGGTGCAACTTGTTGTAAGCACCGACGTCATCAATTTCTGTCGGTCATGCTCACATGATTGACAATAAGTCCGGTCATAATAAACTTGTCACAATCAGTTTACCTGCAATTACACTTTTCTACCACTAGGGGTTTTCGCATACGCATGGTCTGGAGCCGTTCTAAATATACACACGTCCTCACACATAAGAATAACTTAAATAAATCACATTCTATGAATAAAAACATGACTGTGTACGCACGGTTGAGCCCTGAAGACCGGTGGATGAAACAAGAATTTGTTCAGTTATAAGAGAAAGAAAACTAAAACAGAGGGTATTCATTCGATCATGAAGAAAATCCAAACCAATGGGGAACCTCACAGAGAGAATTAGAAGTAAACGTTGATGATGGTGTGATATCTTCATCAGAGAGAGAGAGAGAGAGAGAGATGACGAGTCGAGGGAGAAGGAGAGAGGGATGGAGATGAAAGGCGAAAAAGCAGACGATGGCATCTTCATGAAAATGTGAAGCAGATCCCTGAGGCCTTTCAGTGGAGTGAAGAGAAAGACAGAGAGGAGAAGAAGAAGGGAGCGAGAGGAGAACAGAGAAAGCCAGTGAGTGAGTGGGAGTGTAAGAGAGAGTACAGAATGTGCATGCACACATGTAACATGAGTGTGAATCTAATCTAAAGAGACAGACAGACCAGCGAGCGGCGTGTTGACGAGGTTGCCGAGGCCTCGCCGCATTGTGTGTGTGTGTGTGTGTGTGTGTGTGTGTGTGTGTGTGTGTGTGTGTGTTGTGTGGAGGTGCTGCGGTCGGGAAGAAAAACGTCAATGCACTCGCTGCTTTCAGAATGGAGAGACAATTTTCTACATTTCAGCATCAAAGAGGGAACGTGTGTGTGTGTATGTGTGTGTGTGTTTGTGTGTGTGTGTATGAATGAGGGAAAATGTGCACCAGGGGAAATGTGTGTGGGTGTTAGTGATTGAAAGAGAGAGGGAGAGAGAGTCAGTGTGTGGTGTACATGTCTGAACTATTATATGTGAAAGTAAACCATTTGGCGAGAGTGTATATATGTCTCTCTCTCTCTCTCTCTCTCTCTCTCTCTCTCTCTCTCTCAAAGCCACAAGTCTCCTTCTTAATCTCCGTAATCAGAGTTTTCATTCACATCACTTCATCTTTAGGAGACGAGGCCTAGAAGGCACAGTGATATAAATCTACAAATCAAAAGTGATCCCGGTTGTCCAAGATGGCCGACCCAGTAACTTTCCAGTGTTCTCCAGTGCAGAACTAAAAACAAAGGAAAATCGGGCATGTCTTTGCTGATCAGCTTGAGGTAGCCATTCAGAAAACCTGGTGTAAAAACACCTTTAAAGGGTCGTTGACTTGTCAGTTTGATGGGAATCCCTGAAAGGTTTTATACATAACACGTACTACAGAGGGTTTCCCTATCAGAGAGGGATGCTTCAGAAAGCCAAGAAGCCTAAATCATCCAAAGAACATTCGAGGAACCGAGTGTGTAATCAATACTATGACTCTAAAACCAGGACTAACATTTTACCGGTTGGGCGATGTGACCAAAATATCATATCATGATATCATCATGAAGGTATTTTTTACGATACGTGATACAGTATGCATCGGGATATACACCGATCAGCCATAACATTAAAACCACTGACAGGTGACGTCTCATTACAGTGGTACCTGTCGAGGAGTGGGATATATTAGGCAGCAAGCGAACAGTCATGGTTCAAGGCCTCCATATACGATCGAGCGTCTGTCAGATGTCCGATCCACGGAGGCCCCACCTCACAACTTACAGGACTTAAAGGATCTGTTGCTAACGTCTTGGTGCCAGATACCACAGCACACCTTCAGAGGTCTTGTGGAGTCCATGCCTCGACGGGTCAGAGCCGTTTTGGAGGCACAAGGGGGGACCTACACGATATTAAGCCGGTGGTTTTAATGTTATGGCTGTATGTTGTATAGGTTTGTTCACAAACTGCGAGGAATTCAGTGGTGTTGAATTGGTGTTTCTCTATTTCAAAAATACCATTTTTATTTATTAAAAAAAAAAAAGCAAATATTTAACACTGAAAAAAAAATTAAGTACCTAAATTAAACATCACACTGGATGCATCCAGTCCCCGCCCACCGTCTCCTTGAAGATTAAGCTCCGCCTATTCACCTGTATTGTGATTCTGAACACCATATATGCCAGCGGAACTTGGAAGGCGACAGAAAGCTGGACGTCTTCCAACAGAGGTGCCTACGCTGAATCCTGCAGATCCGATATTTTGACCGTATCACGAATGAAGAGGTGCGAAGGAGTGGTGCGTACGAACTCCACGACGTCGTCCCGCGTCGAAGACTCCGGCTGGCCGGCCACATCCTTCAAATGGAGGACCACCGGATCCCAAAGACGGCACTGAGATGGATTCCCCCTGGCACAAGACGTCAACGAGGATTCCCGTGGAACACATGGAGACGGACGTTTATTCAAGACCTGAAGGCGCTGAACACCACATGGGACGAAGCTGAGCAACTCGCCCAAGACCGGAAACAATGGAGAGCACTTGCTGCCCGATATGCTACCTAGCATGGGAGGCTCTAAGTCTAAGTAGGACACTGGAGACTCCTTCCATAAATGTCAAATAAACGTCTCCTTACAGAAAACCGTATGGACAGATATGTGAAGCGTCTGCCATGCAAGTCGCTGTGAATCAGCTGTTACTACAGAAACGATAACGTATCAGGACGAGCGCATTAATGTAAACCTGTGATTTGTGGCTGCATTACTGTCAGAGCTGCTGTTATAGAAAACTAATCAACACCTCCTGACCAATCAGATTCATCGCTGTGGTATAATAAGACACACTGTATACCCATGCTGTGAGTAGAGGTAATGCTTTCATATAGCCACTGCAGGAACAGTAAACTAGCATAGGAGTTCCCTCAGGAGTTCCACAGGCTTATTTGCGATGTTTAGCAGTGTGCCGTAGCGTCAGGGTTAGCGTCAGTGCTATTTTAGAAGCAGTGACACGGAAGCTCGTGGATCGCCGGCTTGTTAAAGCCAAAAGATTGCCGAGTCATCAGGCTGCGAACGTGTCAGGATTAATTGCATCGGGGATCCGAGGAGGCCACACTGGTGTGAGAGGAGGGCGGGTAGACAAACTGCTAGCGTGCTAATCGGCTAAGAAGTCACACGCTAAACGTTTTTGTTTCTGGGTTACACTGAAATGACAGAATTGACAAACGGCAAGAGAGCCGTTCGGCGCTCATTTTTAATTATTAATATTCGAGGGAGATCCCGAATAAATTCCATTTTCTCCTGTCTTGCCCATGTAAACTTTTATTTCCTAAGATTTAAAGTTTCGCTATGGACAAAAATTGGTTTAAAGTAAACACAGAAGTCCGCTAATGTGCAAGAAACAAAGTTGTTTACAATCTCTGTATATCTTGATTGACAGATTGTCCGACTTGTCATGGTGTTTTCTGACCTGTTCATTTGTTTACGGATTTGTCGTTGTGTTTTCTGCCTTTGTCATTTTTGTTTCACGATTTGCCATTGCGTTTATAATTTGTTGTTTTGTCTTCGGGCTTCTTGTTTTGCTTTCGTATCCGTGATCTGTTTCGCAATTCTCGGCCACCGTACAAAGCTAATCACCACCTCTGATACATACAAAGTGCACTTAGGAGAAGATACCATCTCAGTGTTCAGGCATCAGGTCTCGTTCTCACTGTCCCATCTGTTAAAGTTTAGATTGGTTTGCTATTATGATCCTATGATCAGATGCGAAAAAAGTCGCCTTACGACTTTCATATGATTGTAGAGAAATGTTAGTCAGAAGTATTGGATGAAGTAAAGCGCTTCCTATCTCCATTACAACACAAACCTGTATCAGGTCAACATTATATTAATGAACGTAGCCAAATGCTACGCTAATACTCACGCAGGGAAAGTTACTCGTATTCAGAATCAGGTTTTCCTTTCAGATTGTGCAAATGAGCTGCACGTAGTTCACGCCTCCAAGGTCTTATTGAGTAGCACACCGCCTTTAATAACCCCGAAAAATATCAGGGATAATGAATGTGGACCGAAGAACATAAACAGTAAAGCGAGAGACAATTTAAACATAAATGCTAAAAAAAAACAAAAAAACAAAACACCTACTAATATGGTGATATACTGTATGAATGACAAGATGGCGAGCATTGAAATAAATGGAATAGGAGTCCAGTATTATGTCGGTATATTGCTGTGTGAATAGTCCAAGTTGTTTGTCTCATTAATCACTGAAAAACAAAATGGCTTCCGCACTCATTATCCAGCAGCTTCTAGAATAGCACTTGATCCGGCACATATTATACGGTATATCTCAGTATATCTAATCGCACACCGACAGATAATTGTGCACACGTGATATAGTAATGCTTTTGATGTTTTTGCAGTGTTGAGTTGCTGAATGATCAAAATAATGTCAATGTTTTTTTGTTTTTTTGTATTGTTTTTTTTGTGAATTTGATGCGCACTGCTGTAAAAGGAAACATTCCCACGGTTTGAAGGATAAGCTGACCGAGCACTCATCGACCACACTTACGGCTCACTCTGTTCAGCTCAGGTTGATTTTATCCACGAAAATTCAGTCCTCAAGATAAACAATGCCTCTGATTTTTGTGGATACTGTAAATGAATGAATAGTGTCATATGTGCGTATTTATTTTTTATTTATTGGCCTCAGTGGCGGTGGTATACCGTGTGTACCGCCAAAACATCAATTTCAGTGTGACAGTTTGTGGATTCATCAAATTATCAGACATCGACGCATGGACTTAATGCTGCTCCTCACTCGAGACAGGACCGTTCAAGCTCGGAATCGTGCATGACCGAGACACGCCTCTTCTTTCGGCAAACTCCGCCCACGTGCAGGCAAACTTTGCTCAAATCTCCGAACAGGGCTTACGTCTGTAGTTATGTCTGAAGTCTGACTACCGGTGTGAACGATTTTGGTATTAAATCCTCACGAGGTGTGTGTAATTCAGCTCTGAGTATGTCCGTGTGTGTGTGTGTGTGTGTGTGTGTGTGTGTGTGTGTGGTAGAAAATATTATTCATTTGTACCTGAACTATAGAAACTGATGTGCATTTTGAATCTAATGCTACATAGTCATAGGAATGATACACTGCAGTTGGCTTATGAAATGTGCAGCCTTGAGCTGTTTCCATAGTTTCCGGTGGACGAGGATGTCGAACACACACACACACACACACACACACACACACACACACACACACACACACACACACACACACACACACACAGGAGACGACGCAGTGTGTGTGTGTTTCTGGCGTACATTCACGTTTTTGCATTTTGGAGATCAGCTACATTCTGAATTCAATGTGTGGGTTGAGCTGGATTGGGTCCTTGCACCATTCCCTACTACACACACACACACACACATACACACACACACACACACACACACACACACACACACACACACACACACACACACACACACACACTATCTCTGCGGTGGAGCACTGACATGAAAGAGGCAGAGAGGGAGAATTACGAGGGAGAGAGCCAGAGAGAGAGAGAGAGTAGTGCTGGTATCAGAAGTTATGCAAATTTCGTTTCACGTTGATGAACGCTCTCACATGACGGATGGAGAGGATCAAAAGCCATGTATCTCACACACACACACACACACACACACACACACACACACACACACACACACACATTCACATGTAGAACAGAATTCATTTGCATCAGTACATGTTAGTGCGGTAATAAAATACAAACCTTTACGTCAGATCAAGATCAAGATCAAGTGTGTGTGTGTGTGTGTGTGTGTGTGTGTGTGTGTGTGTGTGTGTGAGAGGGTTTAGGTAATGAATAATATATGCTCTGTGAGGGAAACTGGGTGATTATCTCCTACTCTCTTGCAGTACAAAACTGCTTGCAAATGCTCTCACCGCTTGCTGCCAGACGCGTCACCCTCCCCCCTCTGAGTGCTTCTATGGGTGTGGTCGTGGGTGTGTTTATGGGCGTGGCTATGTACATCTGAGTAAATCGTTTTAAACCATGTGAACCATGTCTTTGGGCAAGCAAACGATCTGGCGTTTTGTTTCCTTGACATTTCTATCCAGGTTTACGATGTAAGAGTAAGCTGTAGGTAGTGGGTAAGTGCATGTTGCATTTTTCAGATTAGATAAAAGTGGTGAGGTGAAGCGACTCATTTGCATAAATTTGAGTCTTGACGTCATTCGCTGGGCAAATCCAGTTAAATGTGTAGGATATAGCAGGGCGGACCTGCGCGTTAACACGTGCCTCCATGCGTTTATAATCAGTTAACGTAGACGCACGGTTTCCAGGAAGGTGTTGGTAAGGAAAGCAGGCGTGATTATAATGCAGGCCTGTGCGTACGTAGTGTCAGATGTTCAGTATAACAGTGACATGCTGCACAACATTCACAGAGTGAACACACACACACACACACACACACACACACACACTTTTTTTTTTGCTCTAGTTGTCAAGTAACATTGATGGAAAAACAAACGAACAAAAAAAGTATAAAGTCAACTCATGGCCGTGTGAAACACTCTGACACACTGAGGGTGAGATGTTTCAGGGGTACGATGAGGGTTAGAGACGAGGCTGAGGTGTCAGATATGGATTTGAGTCATGCTGGGATCAGCTAAAGCTACCGCGAGAGGTTTATTCGAGCTACGTTACCCACAGAATTCAAGTGTCATGTCGAGACTTCAGTTAATCCACATCTGGCAGGAGAAGAACCTCCATTTCAATCTGTTTTGGCAGCTTGCACTTTTTTTTTTTTATCAGTTATGAGTGAGTGAATTTACATTTCTGGTGTACGGTGGTTTGTTTTGAGGTAGATATTAACTGTCCGATGTTTAAGAATTAACCGAATAAGCCTAGTTCAAGAGCTACCACCGACAACCATGTGTCCTTCTCAGCCACGCCACGTCTAAGCCACGCCCCCTGTCAGCCATGCCGAGTAAACTCATTACCTCTTTAGTTTCCTCTATACAGTAAATGTCCTTCAGTGTGTAACTCATATTGCTATAACAGGATAGAAGAACAAGATGAGGAACTTTTGCTCCAGACTTTTTTTTTCCCCAATGAAGCTGAACAAGGTCTTGATGTGATGCGTCCAGTGTGAACTGGATTGTAATGGTATTGATGTGGGGCTTTTTTTTCTCTTTCTTTTATATATATATATATATATATATATATACAGTATCTCACAAAAGTGAGTATACCCCTCACATTTTTGTAAATATTTTATTATATCTTTTCACGGGACAACACTGAAGAAATGACACTTTGCTACAATGTAAAGCTTGTATAACAGGGCAGTATTCTAACATGATAACGACCCCAAACACACCTCCAAGACGACCGCTGCCATGCTAAAGAAGCTGAGGGTAAAGGTGATGGACTGGCCAAGCATGTCTCCTAAACCCTATTGAGCATCTGTGGGGCATCCTCAAACGGAAGGTTGAGGAGCACAAGGTCTCTAACATCCACCAGCTCTGTGATGTCATCATCCAGGAGTGGAAGAGGACTCCAGTGGCAATCTGTGAAGCTCTGGTGAACTCCATGCCCAACAGGGTTAAGGCAGTGCTGGAAAATAATGGTGGCCACACAAAATATTGACAATTTGGGCCCAATTTGGACATTTTCACTTAGGGGTGTACTCACTTTTGTTGCCAGCGGTTTAGACATTAATGGCTGTGTGTTGAGTTATTATGAGGGGACAGCAAATTTACACTGTTATACAAGCTGTACACTCACTACTTTACATTGTAGCAAAGTGTCATTTCTTCAGTGTCGTCCCATGAAAAGATATAATAAAATATTTACAAAAATGTGAGGGGTGTACTCACTTTTGTTAGATACTGTATATATATATCATGCTCAATCGTTTGACTCGGTCTGTATTACAACCCCAATTCCAAAAAAGTTGGGACGCTGTGTAAAATGTAAACAAAGACAGAATGCAATGATTTTCAAATCTCATAAACCCATATGTTATTCCAGTAGAACATAGAAAACATATCAAATGTTTAAACTGAGGAAATGTACCATTTTAAGGAAAAAATAAGGTAATTTTGAATTTGATGGCCGCAACACGTCTCAGAAAAGTTGGGACAGGGCCACGTTCACCACCGTGTAGCTTCCCATCTTCTTTTAACGACGGTCCGTATACGTCTGCGACCATTTGCTAGAGTTTTGGGAGAGGAATGTTGTCCCATTCGTGTCTGATACAGGATTCTAGCTGCTCAACAGTCCTGGGTCTTCTTTGTCGTATTTTTCGTTTCATGATGCGTCAAATGTTTTCAGTTGGTGAAAGGTCTGGACTGCAGGCAGGCCAGTTCAGCACCCGGACTCTTCTACTACGAAGCCATGCTGTTGTAATAGATGCAGTATGTGGTTTAGCATTGTCTTGCTGAAATATACAAGGTGTTTTATTTATTTTTTTATTATTAAGCTATATATAAATGTCATTCCAACAATCTGAAACCTGTTCTGTAAAAGTCTTGATATGAAGAGAGTGTTTCCCAGAGAAAGATCATTCTAACATCATAAAAACACTAGATTTTTTTCGTCTTAAATCTTACTTAAATAATAGAATATAAACAAATATATGTTGTTTAAAAAGAAAAAATCCTCTTATTCGCCTCAAGCGAGCCCCGAATCCTCTCTCAGTGCAAAACAGCGAGGTGGCGAATAACAATAATGTGAATGATAGGAACATCTGGCTCATCTTTTTTACTCTCTCTCTCTCTCTCTCTCTCTCTCTCTCTCTCTCTCTCTCTCTCTCTCTCTCTCTCTCGTACACACACCCATGCATGAGATTTGGTTCATGAAATGCACTACATAACCATCGCTCAGGCCCAAAAGGCTCCTAATGAATTAACTCCATCTCCGTTTTTTGATTTATTTGAAAGGTGCAGGCTTTGCAACCCGTCATTTATCATGATGTCATAGCGCCAGATGTTGGGTAAACATCGTAAAATGGTGACATTTTCCGCACCGGAAGCTGTGAAATAAGACAGAAAGGGAAGGACGTAATGAAAAGCAGACATGTGTTGCTTTAAAGTTTCAGAGATGCAGGGTTTATTAGATTAATAACATTTTACGCACACTCTTTCTTCATCTGGTTCGTAACAAACGAGACTGACTGACTGCGAGACCCCCAACCCACAACCGCTCAGCCGCGTGGTTGTATAGGACCAGATAATGTGTTATTGTTAAACCACTTCAAATAAAAGCATGCTAATTAGGTGGAACCGTAACTAGCATGCTCGTGACGCTAATTACATATGTGATTAATTTGCCAGTTCAGATTTGGTTGTAAGTGCAGTGCACATGGAACAGTATGGCATAAAGGATGGAATAAAAGACTTCAGGTTGTGCTGTTATAGGAAAATAATAAACATCAGGATGATGTGATGCAGCAGATGTGAACAACGCATATAAAAAGTCTACACACCCCTGTTAAAATGGCAGGTTTTTGTGAAGTAAAAGAATGACACTGAGATAAATCATGTCAGATCTCTTCCCACCTTAAATGTGCAATTGAAAAACAAACAGAAACTTTTGTTTGGGAAAACAAGTAAAATAAAAAAAACTTAAGTGTGTATTACATAAGTGTGCACACCCCTAAACTAATACTAATACTTTTGGGTAAAGGTCTATCTTGACTTGACAATATTTTCCCCACACTTTTTACCAAAAAACATTCTAGATCCATCAGACTGTAAGGGCATCTCCTGTGCACAGCCAGCTGCAGGTCACCCTAGAGATTTTTAGTTGGATCCAGGTCTGGGGTCTGGCTGGGTCACTCAGAAACATTGATCTTCTTTTGGTTAAGCCATTCGTTTGTTGATTTGGATGTACGCTTTGGGTCACTGTCGGGCTGTAAGGTGAAATTCCTTTTCATCTACAGCTTACTAGCAGACACCTGAAGTTTTTGCACTAAAATCGACTGGGATTTGTAGCTATTCATGATTCCCAGTTCTGACTGAAGAAAAGCAGCCCTAAAACATGACGCTTCCACCACCATGCTTCACCGTGGGGATGGTGTTCTTTTGGTGGTGCTTTTTTTTTTTTTTTTTTTTTGCATCAAACATACCTTTTGGAATTATGGAATTATTATACCTTTTGGAATTGGTCTCATCAGGACATAACACATTTTGCCACATGGTTTGGAGTGATTTAGTTGGGCTTGGATTTTTTTTTGTGAGGAAAGGCTTTCCGTCTAGCCGCCCTACCCCGTAACCCAGACATGTGAAGAATACGGGAGATTACTGTCACATGCAGAGAGTCATCGGTGCTTGTCAGATATTCCCGCAGCTCCTTTAATGTTGCCGTAGGTCTCTTGGCAGCCTCCCTGGTAAGTTTTTGTCTTGTCCTTTTAAAAATTTTAGAAGGACGTCATGTTTTTGGTGATGTCACTATGGAGCCGGAGTAAGCTGGAGCTATGGTTTTGGTTTTTGGTGTCACATTTTCTCTATTTGTCGATGGAAAACTCTTGAAGAGCGGCAAGAGCTGGTGTGATGTCTTTTTGGTCCCTGTTAAAAATCTGGCAGCAGCATATTATAGCATTTATTAGCAGTTATAACCGGCCAAGAGACGATTGAGGAAGACCGACATAAAGTGCACTGCAATAGTCACGCCTTGATGTGATAAGGGCGTGAATCACAATTTCCAAATCCTTCCTTGACAAGAAGGACTTCAATTTAGCGATAGCACTGAGGTGGAAAAAGCTGCCCCTAAGCACAGCACTGATTTGCTTTTCAAATAATAAAGAGGTGTCGAACACGACTCCGAGGTTCTTTATATGAGACTGCACATTAAATGATAGGGATCCTACCTGAGCTTGAACAGCTAAAGCGGAGCTATGAGAGCCTTCGGAAACACTTCGGTTTTGGATTCATCGAGCTGCAAATAGTTACTCGCCATCCAGGTTTTAACTTCCTCAAAGCAGCCCAACAAACCGGTAACAGCGCCATTACTATCGCCATTACTTAGATTACTATTCCTAGTATTTATAGGAATATAAAATTGGGTATCATCGGCATACAAATGATACAAAATATGATATTTCTGAAAAACTGAGCTCAAAGGAGCCATATAGAGAGCAAACAGCAGAAGAGAGAGAACAGACCCCTTCAAGTGGCTCAAATTCAAGTGGTTTTATTGTCATTTTCAACCATATACAGCTGGTACAGTACACAGTGAAACGAAACAACGTTCCTCCAGGACCGTGGTGCTACATAAAACAACACACTAAACCACATGAGACGACACAGAACCAAATAAGACGTACACATTCTCCATAAAGTGCACGTGCAAACAACACAAGACAGTACAGTAACTCCTAAAACAGTTCAATGGGCACAGTAAGTAACAGTGTCGCGCCGACCAGCACACAGTTCTAGTGGGAAAGTGTCAATATAACAGGTAGTGCAAAAAGATTAGGAAGTGCAGAAAAATAACAATATAATTAAAAGATGCTGTGAATCTAAACATAACATACTATGACATAGTATACAGCAGATTAGCTTATACCATATGTGGACATAGCAGTTATTGCGGTAGCAGCCAGGTAAAAGTGTATGATAGTGACAAGAATTTAAACATAATATTTAGTTTAAAGTTAAGCAGCAAAAATAAAGGTGGCCATTACGAAATGTGCAGAAATTGCAAGGGGAGTGGGATGGTGTTCAATTCAGTATGTGCGTGTGTCAGTCCAGTCTCCGAGTATTGAGGAGTCTGATGGCTTGGGGGAAGAAGCTGTTACACAGTCTGGCCGTGAGGGCATGAATGCTTCGGTATCTTTTTCCAGACGGCAGGAGGGTGAAGAGTGTGTGTGAGGGGTGTGTGTGGGATCATCCACAATGCTGGTGGCTTTGCGAATGCAGCGTGCGTTGTAAATGTCTGTGATGGTGGGAAGAGAGACCCCGATGATCTTCTCAGCTGTCCTCACTACCCACTGCAGGGTCTTGTGATCCGATACGGTGCAATTACCGAACCAGGCAGCGATGCAGCTGCTCAGGACGCTCTCAATGGTTCCTCTGTAGAACGTGGTGAGGATGAGGGGTGAGAGATGGGCTTTTTTCAGCCTTCTCAGAAAGTACAGACGCTGCTGGGCTTTCTTAGCGATGGAACTGGTGTTGAGGGACCAGGCGAGGTTCTCCGCCAGGTGGACACCAAGGAATTTGGTGCAGGGAAGCCCATAGTGTAAAGAAGCTGAAGAAGAGGAAAAGCTCCCTAAATGTACCGCAAAACTCCTGTCGCTCAAATAGGAGGCAAACCATTGCAAAGCCACACCCTGAATGCCGACCCAGTTGTGTAACCGATCTAAGAGGAGTCTATGATCAGTGGTGTCGAATGCTGTGCTTAGGTCTGAAAGCACCAAAACGGCACAAGATCCAGCATCAAGAGAGAAGAGAATGTCGTTTGTCACCTTCAGAAGGGCAGATTCAGTACTATGTCTTTGTCTAAAGCCAGACTGATAACTGTCTAGAAGGTTAAATGGATTAAGATAAGTGTGCAGTTGATGATAGACAGTTTCCTCTAACAGTTTAGATAAAAAAAGGCAAACTTTTGTAACTTTTTACAAACTGGGTATTGTAACTTTTACCGGGTGTGTGTAGACTTTTTATATCCACTGTACTGTTACCACCCTAAAGTTGATTATTTTCCCATAACAGCATGTTTGTGGGATGGTTTATAACACATATTTATACCACAGCAATTTGCAAACTATTATAATTTTTTATTTATTAAAGAACACACCTTTTTTTATCCCTTTATAGTTTAATCTATGTATAATTTAACGATATGGAATGTCCATGAACAAGTTAGTTCATGTTCTCGCTTATGGTATAGCAGCAATAAACGGTCCCCCAAAGCTGACACTGGAGACTCCTTCCATGGATGTTACGCAAAACTACGCCACAATTAAAAGTCTTTGTGTGAGTTCTTAGTATAGAAACGATAACGTATTACAACGAGCGCGTTAATATAAACCTGTGATTTGCAGCTGCACTACTGTCAGAGAAGATGAATCAACACCTTCTGACCAATCAGAATCCAGAATTCAACAGCACTGTGGAAGTATTTTAAAAATAGGTCATAACATGGTGATAGTATATCAAGATTTCAATGTGCTTCAATATTTTTCCTCAATTGCACACACTCAGTTGCATAAACCGGACAATAATGTTACAAACATTTTATCCACACATGTATCCCACCTGTTACAATTGCTTTTTTTTTTTTTTTTTTTTAAAGCTAAAGTGGTGCATCAATTTTGCTATCATATTGTTGCAGTGTGACATCCTAGAGCTGTTGTTTCGCATTCCACTGGCTTAGTCATTTCTGTCTCTGTCGATTTGTTCTCAATTGGCTCCATGGGAGTTGTTCTGGCTCCACAAGAGCTTTTCTCTGAGGTTTGTAGGGCATGAGTCAGGAAAACCCGGGTGATTTTATACAGCGACAGTACAGCCGTATTAGATAAGAATAAACATAATACTGGGCCAGTGAGATGGCTGAGTATGAAGGAAGGAAATCTGTGACAGGTTTAATATGTGAGTGATCGTATGTGAGTAATGTGCATTAACTCCAATTCCAGTGACTGAAAAATATTAGATTGGACAAGTTTTGATCGAGATGTGTGAAGGCGTATGTGTTGCTTCTGGTGAATATGCTTGTGTGTTTGTGTATGTTAATAGATTTAGTCGATGCGTTTTTCCAGAGTGAAGTACAAAAATAGCTCACAGTAAATACTAACCCCATTTCCAGAAAAGTTGGGATTTTTTTCTAAAATGCAATAAAAACAAAAATCTGTGATTTTTTTTCCCGAGTCTCTCGAAACTTTAATTAACTGACAAAAGTGCAAAGAAAAGATATTCAATGTTTTCACTGAGCAACTTAATTGTATTTTGTAAATATAAACAAATTTAGAATTTGATGCCTTCAACACACTCAAAAAAAAAAAAAAAAAGTTGGGACAGAGGCAAAATAAGACTGAAAATTTTATAGAATGTTCAAGTAACACCATTTTGGAGGGTCAGGTTAATTGGTAACAGGGGAGGGGATCAGGATTGGGCTTAAAAGGAGCATCCACCAGAAGCTCAGTCTTGGCAAGCAAGGATGGGTCGTGGCTCACCACTTTGTGCCAAACTTCGTGAGAGAATTGTCAGTCAGTTCAAAAAGAACATCGCTCAATGCAAGAGTGCAAAGGATTTAGGTCTTTCACCATCTACAGTGCATGATATTGTGAAAAGATTCAGGGAATCCGGAGAAATCTCATTGCGTAAAGAGCAAGGCCAAATACCACTGAGATTTAGGAGAACATATTATGTATAGTTTACATAATAACATTACATTTCTCATCAAAGTGTGTTTTCATTCCTTATACTAAATTTAATTTAACAAGTTTCTAATTACTAGCTTGAATTATGTAGCGTGAGCGTGATAGATTCATGTAGTATTAACATGATGCAATTATGTTGAGGATCTTGGTACAAACTGTAAGATTAAATTAACCTGATTAAATCATTTGTGGCACTATAGTGATGTGAATAACGTTGGAGGACAACACCAGCGACCTGCGTTTGATCCTGAGCTCTGGTGAGAGCGTGGGATTTGATTTTATTCAGGGCTTTGAAAATACATGATCAAATCATGATGGATGTACAGTACAAAACATATTCTGTCCATGTAACTCAATTCATTTGAATTAAGTAAATGTACATAAATGCACATGACTGACCGCAAAAACCCACAACAGAGAATCAGCTCAGCGGCTCACGCTTAGAGTCGCTGAAATGCGGCAGATTTTTGTTCATACGTCGGTTGGTTCAGTATTTTTCAATTGTTGTGTCTTATCCACTGAAATACTTTGCTTTAAACAGCTTGCGTTGCATGCAAGCTACCCGGTTTGCTAGCTAGCAAACGCAGTAAGTACCTAGCATGCTAATTAGTTGATGAGCTAGCAAAACAAAGTAATGAAAAGCACATACGTGAGCTACAGTTAGAGTACTTGGCTACACAATATGTATATAAAGTACATACTAACCTTCTGACACATGCATTTTTTATCAGAATAGTACCAAAATGAGTGAGAATTGAGTATACCTGTTATCTGAGGATTTATTTTCTTGAATTTACGGCTGCTGGCATCTGCAGAGTTCATATAACAGACTCTAATTTATAGATTTATAGCTCATAGTTCATGCTAAAAGAAAATGCAATGTGCAAAGTGTTGTCTTGTGCCAGGTTACGTTTTTATTGCAGCATATCGAGACGCCTCTGGGTAAACTCTGCGCCTGATGTTGACGATACTTCAGATCTCTATAGGCTCGTGTAACAAACTTCACCTGACGTAAGAAACAGAAAGCAAAGTGTTGTAACAGCCATAAAGGTGGTAACGGGGATCCAACCAAGGGAAAAGAGGGGTTAGTCAATAAGGACATAGTCATCAAGGGCATCTTGAAAGCAGTATGGGAATGAAGTTGGACTCGGATTGGACTGTTTATTAATGAATATAAATATATAAGATCACCGGGAAGAGTTTTCTATGGCAGAGACAGAAAGAGAGAGGGCTAGACAGATGAGAGCTTATCTCAGAATCCACTCACCTCGCTGTCATAATGGCCATTTTGGCGTTTCTGGAAAGCATTCGTCATCGGCTTTATCCAGTATCAATCCGTCATTCCTGTAATCCGCTGTCACAATACTGTCTCTAATACACCAGATATCAGTATACAGGATGCTGGATTGTGTCAGAGTCCATAGGGTCAGCTTCAAGTATTATTAAAGCCTGTGTAAGAGACCTGGGATAAACAGACCGAGTTCTTTTCGGATTTGATTAACGGTTAATCATCATATGCATTAAGACGACATTTCAATTTATTATTCTTAATGAATCTTACCAAGGCTTTCAGCAAAGAACAAAGGCAATCAGTTAATTACCTGACAAAATTCTGAAAAGACCCAACTGTTCAATTGTTTTTCCCCTGAGACAAATGACTGTCACCTTCCCGAATGAAGCACCGCATGAGGTGACCCTATTAGACGTTGGCTGAATGTTTAATTTGATGTTTTCATACCTGTCAAAATGCCCGAGAGCAGGGTGCGAAACACAGGAGAGCCGACTTTCTGTTACAGAAACCCACGGAAAAAAAAAAAAAAAAGCATGTATAAAATAGCTCTAGTTGTTGATCCGCTCATGGAGGTTAGTGCTATCAGATCAGAGATCGAATATGTTATTAATATGTTATTTTAATGCTAAAATTGTGCATCAGTAGCCGTATCAATGATAGGTGATAAGTCGGTCATTCGACCAGAGACCCCCTGCAGAATTTTAGGTAATTAAATTGTTTTCAGATAGGCGAAGAGCATTATTCAGGAGGCAGTGGGCCATAGCAGGGTTTCAAAATCTTGTTCAATCACCACCGCTTTTCTTATTCTTCGGTAAGATGGTGCTGAGATCTTCAGGATATGGACCGTGGGCTGATCGGTGAATTCTGCTCAAGGTTATATCACCCAATTATGTAACCATTTGAGTGACCTTGAACTTGGTGAGGTTCCAGGTAAAAATTGTTGTATGACAGCAGTGTTTATTGCAAATGCTGCATCATGTATCATATATCCGGGACTTTGTTGCAGATCTCAGCATGTGTATGCATGTGCACAAGGAGATACAGAATGCATGTTTTTGTAAATTTTTTTTTACTGCCCCTGGTGGTTATCCAGGGTTCATAGACCCGCAGATACATGAATACCTACAATTCACCACTAATGATTGTTTATTTAATCAGTTATGAAGATGTTATACACATCATAATTTACTAATGCAAGTCAAAACAGTGTGTTGTTCTTGACTGACAGTATCAAATATGACATTGCGTAGTCAGTTGTTGAGAGGTGATCATTAACAGTTCGTCATTTGTCTTAGTTTTGTTGAATTGTTTTTTTTTTTAAAATAGACGGCAAAATAAAGCCTGTGCTAAACGTTGCTCCTGCTCTCGGTTTCATATTCTTTCAAAGATCTTGATAGAATAAGTGTGTTAAAATTGTTGTCCAAACTTAACCCAACTGAAGAAGTGTATGTCCTTCTTGAATTAGAGTTTACTAAAGGTTTCTACTATAGTTGATCGGATTTTCGGGCTTTAGGTACTCTGTTTTTGCGCCCAGAAGGCCGCCACTGTTTTCCAGTCAGTTATTGGCACTTCTTTCTGGGTCCATGCCACTTGGATGCCACTTGGGTGTGAATGAATGCCAACACTATCAAGCTTGCCAGTTTACAGTAAAAGATCATTATTATGATTTCTGGGTCATTCAGGGACACGTTATCCCAAGGGCAGCCAGGGTTTGGGACTTTCACTTGTAGAGTTATGTTATTGGCTAAAACCTGAGTAACTGGGGGGAAAAAAAAAACTCTGAGATCTTCTCTTTTCCCAAAAAAATTACTATCCATAGATACAGTGAGAGGAAACAAGTCTTTGTATTTGTTGTTTAATGTACCTCCGATGCATATACAGTATCTCCTTCAGATTTACCACATAATGTCTTTTGACTTTGTACTTATAAATATGAACAAAAACGTATGTATTCATGAGCATAAACAAAGATATGTTTAAAAAATTTAATTGATAGGGGGAAAAGGACTCGGACATTACATTGAAAATATATAAATGCAAAGGTTACATAAAAATAAATCTAAGTTATATCCAAGTTCTAGATATAAATGCTGCAAAAATAGCATCTGGTGTCATAATAAAAAAAGAAAAAAACTAGTAAAAAACAAGTAGCAATTGTGGTTAAGGTGAAGTTCTCTGGGACAACATTATTATCATCACTTGAAAAGACCGTAAACATCCCTGTCAGTACAACTGATTAGATAATATTCAGGTGGTAAGTTAATGGACCCACAACTAATCGTTCCTGGACAGGTGAACCACGCAAGATTTCACAACACACTTGCAGACTGATGATAAAGAAGGTAAGCGAGAAGAGAAAAAGAAAAGAGTTGCAGGATGACCCGAAAGCAGCAGGAACAACAGTTACACAGAGAACAATAAGCAATGATCTTATTGTTCCTGCTCATGTTTGGAGTAGAAGGTTGCACATATGATCTCAAGAACACCACACACATGGTGAAGCACGGGGGTGGGTGCATCGAAGGAACCATGAGTGGTGCAATGTACTCATCGGCTAAGAAATATAATCAACAACCTCAAACATTCAGCCAAAATAGCTCAAGAACGCCTTGCTGGGCTTGACCAATCTCCTGACTTACATCCCATCGAATATTTGTTTTTGGAGGATTTTGAAATTGCGAGTCTGTCAGTGGAAACCTCATAACCTTGGCGAATTGAGGATGATTTGCCGAGAGTCATGGGACAAAGCTGAACCACAATGCTGCAAAACCCTAATTACCTATTACAGTAGACGTCTCGAGGTGCCAGCAACAGCTTTGAAACCAAGTACTAATGTTGGCAATTTGTGGTGTCAGAATACTTTCTTCCTTATCAATTTCGTTTCTAAACATATCTTCGTTTATGCTTATGAATACATACTTAACATCTTTTTGTTCATAAAGTCAAAAGGCAACATTTTCTTTCTAACACTGATAGCAAGGAATCCACCATTATGACCCTCTCTAGTGGAATCGTTATTTATTCTGTAAAGCGGAGTACCGCCAGTGTTAAAGGTTTTGAGTGGTCTATAAGGTTCTATAACCATCTGCGCCTGAGAGTCCAAGAAAGCATAATTTCCGCTGCTCACTGGGTGGAAAGATGGTCTTCCTCTATCCCTTGTCAATCACGCTGATTCTAGGCAATTGCAGCCGTCTGTTAGCTCAAGTATGCATATAAAAGCAGTCGCTGCACTTTTCCAGGAGTGCTCGTTTGCCTTATAACATCGCATGAGCAGCCGTTTGGGGGGAAAAACAAACACCAGCTGGTTTCAAAGGCAGTACTATTGGCCTTCGACCTTCCAGATTGTTAGCTGTGAAATAATAGTGGAAACTTAACTGTCGGGTAGGAATTGTTTATGAGTAAATTGGGCTCAAATTGGGTAAAAATCATAAAATGGCAAGGCAAAGTAAATGCAATAGCACTGATTTGTCATATGTTTGTGGCAGGGTCTAACATTGGTGGAAATTTGGATAAATATCAAAACGCAAGATGAAAAAGAAAGTCCCTGCTATTAAAATCCATTTACACTATATGGCCAAAACACAGCCATACGTGGTTCTTCCCCAAACTGTTGCCACAAAGTTGGAAGCACACAATTGTATAGAAGGTCTCTGTATGCTGTAGCTTTACAATTTCCCTTCACTGGAACTACGAGGCCCCGAACTTGTTCCAGCATGACGATGCCTCTGTGCACAAAGCGAGCTCCATGAAGACGTGGTGTGTGAAGGTTGGAAGAAGGTGGAAGAACTCGAGTGTCCTGCACAGATCCCTGACCTCAACCCCACTGAACACCTTTGGGATGAACTGGAACCGGAGACTCCTCGACATCCCAACATCAGCGCCTGACCTCAACCTCACTAACGCTCTTGCAGCTGAATGAACACAAATCCCCACAGCCACGCCCCAAAATCTAGTGGAAATCTAGCCTTCCCAGAAGAGAGAGCAAAGGGGGGAATAAATCTGGAATGGGATGTTCAACAAGCACATATGAGTGTGATGGTCAGGTGTCCACAAACTTTTGGCTCATATAGTGTATAGACACGACGAGCCACAACAATGGACTCTACTTTCGAATTCCAATTCAGGGAGGAAAATCCAGGGCATTTTCTTCAAAATCAAATAAGCACAGATGCATGACAAGGCTGGATTTATCACCTGGCGTCCTTGCTCTTTGGCAGGCTGCCGCTTTTAAGACTGTACTGAGTCCGGATGCTTTTGTGGAACTCATAATAGCTGGGGATTGTCAGGACAATAGTGATGTAAACTCAGTGACACTGGCTTAATAGTGTCTTGTACCAGGTTCCTTTACCGTGCGCTAGAAAAGTGAGTTCACTTCAAGGATAACAAGATAGCAACATTCCTAAATAAATAATAAATACATTACTACAGCCACCATTACAACCTACGTTACTTTGGTATTAATGTAAAGAACCTTTCTCATTATACTGAGATCCTGAGACAGACATCATCGTGAGAAGCGTTAACAGAAATGTTGTCTTTAAATGGCAGGAAGCAAATGACATTTTTTTATGTCCCAAACACGATGTGCATCATGATCATTAGTGCACCTAACTAACTACCCAACTAACTTACTAGCTCACTATATGTTATTACATTATTAGCTACCAGCTAATAATGTTTTTAGCTTGGTATTTAGGTTTCCAAGCAACCAAAACACGAGGTTGGGCAGCACACGGGAGCTTTTTCTCGACTGGTGGACTGGATGATAAATTTATGATGGAAATCAAGGTCAATGCCATTTAATGTTTATTCGTCTTTTGTGTTGAGTTTGTATTGTTTGTCCATCCTGAACATCTTCCTGAGATCTCTTAGTTTAAAGCTTCCTAGCATTCAAGTCAGAATCCTTGTAAGTCCTTTATATGATCCGAAACTGCTTTCGTGATTCTGTTCTTAATGCCAGTGGAAGATATGTAGTGTTTATGAACTTACCAGATGATGACTAGACAAAACAACCTGATGTTTGGCTTCGTTTCTTGAAAATGACTCATGATGGTTTCATCGCGTCATCGTCGTTATGCCTTCAGCCAAATGCAACACTTAACCTTAGTGATGAAACGACTGCTTTGGGTTTGTCAGAGTACAGAAAACCCCTCTGAGAATCGTGACCGTCTCGAAACTCTGTGAACTCTCTGCTCAACGCTCTGTTGTCTGACGTCTGATCGGACGTATGGATCTACGAAATGACCTCGTCCCCTTCTTTCACCTTGCTTTGCTAAATGAGCTGCTTTAATCACCTATGAAATGCTGAATCTTCTGGTCCTCTGCCACCAGACAAGCGCCCCAAGGCCAAAACACGATGTATAAGGAATGTTAATACTTATAGACATCTAGTTTGACGGACACGCGGTTGAAAATTCACGCTTTTTCATACACATTTTTGATGTCTAGAAATGAAAATCCATTATGCATTATACTGTATAACCTTAATATAACAGCACTATATTGTGCTCTAAAGTACAAAAGTCCGCTAACAAGAATACGAATTTATATTTAATCAGGACTGATTAAATATAAACCTAAACCCTAAACCTCACAACCCTAAACCTGACGCTGCTTGGTTATAATCTATCAATTGACATTAGCTAAAATATTATCCACTTATTATTATTATTATTATTATTATTATTAGTATGGATTAGCACTAAAAGACAAGGAGTACTATTCAGCGACTTTCAAATGGACTTGGCATCCTGCCAGTGATGCTAAGTGGTGACCTAGCTTGCAATGACCGGGCATATATACCTGTATATCTCATAGACACACAGAGCGTATATATATATATATATATACTAGAGAGAAATTTAAGTGTCTTGATGCTTACAGATTTGTTTGTGTGTGAGCACGTCCGTGTTTGTGAGCACGTTCAAGACGTAACGTTTTTCGATTACAACACCATAAACAAAGTTAGCTAGCTAAACATGTCCATTATACTGTAGGCAACTGCTGAGTACGAAAGTGACCTAGATATCTTGTGTTAGCTAGCTATTTTCCTGATGTGAATTTTAGGTTAGCTACTGTATGTACGTTTGTTAAAGCAGTATAAATTAGGGCATGTTAGCCAACCAGCATGCTAAGCCTGTTAGTTCACCGATATGATGGTTAGCTGCTTAGCTGAGAGGAAATGGTGACATGGCAACATGACATTTTTAGAAAAAAAAAACAAAACAAAACAAAACAAATTCTGGCTCTGCTCTTAAAAATCACTACAGTCTCCTGCTATGCTTCTGCAACCATGAGAAGCGTCTGATGTCAGAGAGACGTGTCTCACTCAGGGGTCTATACAAATCTTAAAAATAGCATCTTCAATAACAGTTATTTTCACAAAGCAGGTCTAGATCTAGCCCTCTCAGGAAAGAGCCGAAGGAAACCAAAAAAAAAAAAAAAAAAAAACAAGCCGCAGAATCGGCTCACTGTATATTTCTGATTTTTTTTTTTTTTTGTGATCGTCGCAGCAGGTGGTGACATGTTGACGAGCAGCACACGTGTAAAAAGGGGTGGGGTTTGAATAAATACTTATTAAGGGGGCGTGGTTAGTGTGGGCAATATTTTACATTTTACGTTTTTTTTTTTTTTTTTTTTTGTGAGGACGCAGCCGTTACTCGGCGGTGCTGGAACTCACAACCTTCTGATATCCGATCAGATCGGCTTCTCTACTTGCTTTTGACATCTAACAGGATTAGATTAGATTTCACTTCAAGATTTCATATTGAAAAAAAAATAACCAGCTAGATGACAGAAAAAAGGATTTTTGTGCAGTAGTGCTGTAATAAATGTGGAGGATTTGACACACTTTTATTGTTCAGTGCCAGCAGAACACAATTTGCGATAACTGCGATCGAAAAAACGCAAGGAGTTAAATATCCGGTCCCTTTAATGAAGGGATTGAAAGGCAAAAACATGTGAACTGGGCGCATTTTAACGGTGCACGAGCTTTAGTATACTCGAATACGTACAAAATTGACTTTCAGTGTAAATAACAGCATGAGCATGAATCTGACGGCAAGAAATACCGTATGTGTCCTAAACCGAAACGAATGCGGCGACGACGACGACGACGTGAGATTCGCTTCTTCATCACGGGAAGCGGATAGACCCAAAACTACCACGACTGCCAGGCAAATCATATTTATATACTCATAAAACCAGATCTAAACTTTTTAAAATGAATTTTCTTCCAAACGTCCAGTATTCCGCAGGCTGTCCGCGGTCTAGCCGCAGGGATATCGAGGCCCTGCGGCTAGACCGCGGCTAGACGGCTTTCAAAAATCCGGTAAAAGTCGGCTATTAAACATGCGCGCGGTTCTTCGAAATAAAGCCGAGTAAGCGGAATAAGCGTAAACAATTCTTAATCGATGAAATGAATAATAAAAAGTAGGGAAATGATGTCTTTTATATTTGAAACGATGATGCCATGTCTCTACTCGTACCGTCTCTCAGGACACTGGGTGTAATAACGTGTATAATTTCTAAACGTTTAATCTACATTTGTTGGGATTGTTTATATATTTATATTTATATTATATATATATATATATATTTGTATAATTGTGACAGAACGGTGTGTATAAATGTGTGTATGTACTGATGATTTCTCCTGCTCTGGCAGGCGTGGACGTGTTTACACGCCGCCCTTTTATTATTGTCGGTGTCCTAACTCACGAGTGGGTGCTTGTGTGAGTGGGGTGAAGTCATTTTTATACAAACACACACACACACACACACACACACACACACACACACACACACACACACACACACACACAAAGCCTCTCTCTCATGCTAGAAATGAGATTTTTGAAAAACAGGCTATGAATAGCTCTCTCTCTCTCTCTCTCTCTCTCTCTCTCTCTCTCTCTCTATCTGTATCTGCATACATTCTGAATTATGTTTAAGCTCAGCATATGAACCTTATGCATGGAATAAAACACACCATGTCACGTTGCTGTTATAGGAAAACAATCAGTGACAGGTTGGTGTGATGAAGCTGAGTTACTGTTGCCACCCTGAAGTTGATTATTTTCCTCCTGGAGTGTTTTATTCCTTTTATACCACAGCGATTTGTCAAAATATGATAAGAACTTGTTAATGAATGACATGTCATGCTTTCTTTCCGTTTGCAGTTACGTTCAACGTTGTGGAATTTCCGTTCCTGTTCACGCTTATGTTATAGCAGCTATAAACAGTCGTATCCTCACCAGCGTCTCTCATGACACAGAGGAACCAGGAAGCGTAAAGCCCTCTGTCCTGTAGCAGAAAACCTAATGACTGTTACAAAGCACCGACACTGGAGACTCCTTCTATATACAGAAAACCTCACCACATCATCAACTAAGCGCGTTTATCACATTCACAGAAATAGCAGAGCGTTTATTAATATAAACCTGCGACTTGCCTTACAGCGGGAACTACTGTCCGAGCTGCTGCTGTAGAAAATTAATCAACACCTTCTGACCAATCAGAACCGAGACTGCTGTGGTATACGGGAATGTTAGACGCTTTAATACTCACACCGGTTTCCAGCGTGCTTGTGTGTAGTCATGGCGTTATTTATTTATAGTAATGCACAGTTCAGTGGTAAACCCTGATTAGAATAATATTTCATAAATATTCATAGTGTGTGTGGATGTGTGGATGTGTGTGTGTGTGTGTGTGTGTGTGTGTGTGTTTGATGTTGGAATAAGAAGGGATCAGGCGTTACTCGGCTGGCGGCGGAGCGGAGATTGTCTGCTGTGGGTGTGTGACCCATGAAATGAGTATTATTGGGAGATGTGATTTATGTGCACTAGCTGAGCCTTTATTTGTCCTCTCCTCCACGTCTGAGCTCCAGTCGAACCGCTGAACATTCAACCTCGTTCTCGTAGCGGGATTCTGAAGTTTTAACCCTGAGGCCAGATACTCTGACGCTGGAGTTTTAACCCGAAATCCTGAAACCTGAAGACAAGTTTCACCTCACTGTCCTTCTAGGAGAGAATTACAGGATCATCTTCCTCTTTAGTCTCAGCCTGAGATGCTCCGCCCACGGGATACGGAGGTGCTGGTGTGTCTTGTACACTTTTCTGGCCGCGAGCTTCAGCATCATGATCAGGATCTTTTATTAAAATTTCTCCAGAGAGATGAAGTATATGGCGATACTTAACACGTTTTGTCAGTAGTCCTACTCTCACTCTCTCTGACAGACACACGGACCAAACCAATAATAACCACAACCGTGAGTAGGCGTTTCCTCGGCTTACGCTTCCTACTGGGTCTGTTTAGCGGTCGCATGGCCGACAACACCGAGGATATGGAGCTGCTGGATGGCGCTCACTCACTCACACCCGACCGTCATCCCATTGACTGAAAACACCTGACTCTAATTTCACCTTCAAATGAACCGCTAATCCTAGAGGTTCACATACTTTTGCCGCTCACAGACATGTAATATTGGATCATTTTCCTCGATAAATAAATGACCAAGTGTAATATTCTTGTCTCATTGTTATAACACACAACGGAGGGAGGCAGGATGCATGCGCTGGGGAAACAGTCAGTTTATTAGGCACATCGGGATTCAAAAGTAATGGAACATAAAAAGGGAAACCAACCGTAATTCACAAAACAGATAAGGCAATAATCCAAACGAGATAATCCATAAGGCAGTAGTTCCAACAGAGATAATCCACAAAGCAGTAATTCCCCAAAAGCACAGAACATGGGAACAAAATAAAACCGAACGGAACCAAACGCACGAAACTAGGCTATGGTACCGGAACTATGAGCTATGAGCTATGAGCTATAAACTAAGGGCGAGACAAAGCGAGAAGGTAGCAGGCGTACAGCACGTGCTAAGACGAACACTAATACATTCATTCAATACTCCGCGAGGAAGCGGTAACGGGAAGAGGTTTAAATAACTAAAATAATCAGAAACAAACGAGGTTAAACAAAGAACACCTGAAACTCATAATTAAACAATAAACGGAAAACTTATGAATGAACGGGGGCGGAGACATGACATAAACCAGAGAACAGAAAACCAATGAAAATACCGAGGCGGGGACATGACGTCAAACAAAAACAAAAGCACATGGCAAAGTAAACAAAACATGAGTTCATGAATGACTCTTCCTCAGCGCGCGACTCCGAGA
>CM042543.1:3035000-3070000 GCA_023630585.1 Cranoglanis bouderius | reverse complement strand
GCTGAACTCCGCTGACAGGTGAGTCGCCGCTGGAGGTTTCTTCCTTCCTTCTGTTTTCTCCTCATCTTCCACAGCTGGAGCTTTCTCTCTCCCTCCCTCCCTCCCTCTCTCTCTCTCTCTCTCTCTCTCTCTGTATCTCTCACTTATTGTACTTCCTTCGCACTCATGTCTGTCAAACAGGTACACGACTTGTCAGTGTCAGGGAGCAGGGTTTTTCATTTATAGCATTTGTATTTTTTAAGGTGATTCGTGATTCCGAGTGGAACTGAAGTGTATCGAAACAGTGCCGAAACGTGAACTTGGTCTTCGTTAGTCTTCGAATCATGCTTTCGGAGGAACCGGGCGATTTCTGAGAGCAGAGTGTGAACTTTGGCGGAAGATGCTGTTCTGTTTTAGTGGAAAAAGCGAGTCTGTGTAAAAAACAAACAAACAAACAAATAAATAAATAAACTAAAAAAGAAAAGAAAAAGTGGCTGCGATTTTCCGACGCAGGGATTTCGGCGGGAGTGGGTGGGAGAAGCGATTCAGCCTTTGTGTACCGTCACTTTGATTTATCCTCTACTTATTTTAACAGTGGTTACAGTATGTGCTGGCGCTCTGCCTGTGTGTGTGTGTGTGTGTGTGTGTGTGTGTGTGTGTGTGTGGGTGTGGGTGTGTAAGTGTGTGTGTGCTGAAATGGTCCGTGCTTTATCTTGTAGTACGATTGTGAGAAGGAGCACTGCAGGTCTAAACACTTGCTCTCTCTCTCTGCAGTGCATCCTCCCTTCTCCTTCTCTCTCTCTCTCTCTCTCTCTGTCTCTCTCTCTCTCTCTCACACACACACACACACACACACACACACACACACACACACACACAGGGTATTAAACTGCCCCTCTGACAGAGCGTGATCCGTGAAGGCATGACGACAGTGCTTTACAGGAGAATCCCAATTCGTATTTACGCGTCTACCCCCCCCCACCCCCCCACCCCCCCCCCCCCCGTCACCTGCATCATCACTTCCTCCTCAAATGCACTGGCGGACTGATTGCTGATTTATAAGAAAGTTGGAAAGACAGATTTCTTCCTCGTCGATAGATGTGAGCCCTTTGCCTGAAACAGTTTGCGTTCTTCTCTCTAAAGGATTTACACCGCTGGAACTTTGTACATCAGCATTTCCATTTCCCTCGCACTCTCACTTTACTAATACCCACGTGAGTTTTAGGTTAAAAGTCAGCAATTACGGCTTCAGTGCCACCATCCAGAAGGTTGTGAGCTCAAATCCAAAGAGCCCAAGAGCAAGACTCTTAATCCGGCTTTATGCTCGGATCGAATTCTGCCTCGCTTGTACGTTTCTCTGGATAAAAACGGCTGTAAGGCACGGGGTCGTCACTTGGCAGAACTATTTCATCAGATCGAATTGAGCACTCGAAAATATACCGCAGTGTATGTGTGTGTGTGGGGGGTGTGGGGGGAATGGTCATAGTTCAGCGACTCTAGTGTTTTCTAAACACGAACCAGCTTCTATAGCAGATCCTCTGTTACAGTTTATCCAATCGAGTGCATTTATGCCAATTATTTAGCTGAAGGCAGCTCATCAGGAAAGTGAACAGTTTTCACAGACTTTCACTGATTTTTTTCTTAATGTACCCTCTCTTGGCTTGTGAAAACAAATGGATGACAAAAACAGAATGTTTGAAGACAGTTAGACAGATACGTATGCGTTTATTCTTCCTGCAAGTGCAAAAAAAACCAAAACAAAACAAAAAAACCCACCAACCTCTGCAAATCAGTCCCTCCAGGATTTTGCGATTTTGCGATCACAGAAATTAACGTTTGTGATTTTTCAAAATTACGGCAGATTTGGGGCCAAGACGCGTCATGTGACGTCATCACAACGCACGTTCAGCCAAAGCCCTCTTCCATTCGCGTGCGTCGAACGCGAGTACAGCTAAAAGGTCTCGTTTACCAACAAACAAGCATCACTGCGAAAACAATTTTGCGCAATTACAATTTCGCCGAAAAAAAAAAAAAAACTCTGCAAGTTGAAAATTTTTTTTAAAAAAATCCACAGCAAAATCAAGCATTTTTGATCACAAAAAATTCCATGAAATCCTGTAGGGGCTGTCAAACTGACGTCCTGCTTATAACCACAAACTCATCCCTATTGATTAAGCATTAAAAGCTCTCTATTGTCACCAGTTCTGTTAGTCGCTCTGTAATTGAGGAATTTTTATAACTGGAACTTCACAAATTTTAGTCTGCATTAGGCAGCCTGACATATCCGACGACGGAGAAATTCTCTTTGAAAATGGAGTCATTAAAATGAAAACCTGGTCATTATCCATTTCCTTGTCCTTTCTACATGAGAGAACAGTACTGTAGGAGCTGGAGAATGAGCCTTGTCCTAATAGCGGCATTCATAAAAGCACCATTCGGTTTTCTTCATCAACTTCTTCTTCTACAGCTTTTAACCAGTGGGGTAATGGTGGCTCAGGGCTCTCCATTAGTACTTGTAAGGTTGAATTCCAGCACTACAGTTGCAAAACCTTTAACCCTCATCCGCTCAGCTGAATTGGATAAAAGCGTGATGGGTATATGGGTATACAGTATGTAAATGTAAAACAAACAAACTTAGGTCTTGGATCCTCTGCTCAGCACTGTTTGACATAGCTAAAGCAAAAGATCAGATTCAGGGCTCTGAATGAGTTAGAGCAGGTGTGAAAGCTCTTTAAAAGGGTGTGTAAGACGAAAAACTCTCCAACTGAGCAGCTCCAGGATCTCAGTTAAGAATTCCTCATATTAAATGCCCAGTTCAGCCATGAAACTCTGTCTGAGTGCCGATTGGCTCCCTCGACACCGCGCAATAGCCTATCAGCCACACTTCTCCACCCACGTAACCCTTTATAATCCCCTCTCCAGTACCACCGTCTAGATCTGCTATGGGGGGTGGGGGGTGGGGGCTTTGTAGGGGGCTCCTCCTTCCATACCCTTTGCAGCGGCAGCATGCTTCTCTCCTTTCTATATCTGTCCATGACTATCAGAGCAAGTATTTGTACTCGTGCAGCAGCAGTGTAGCAGATCTAGTCCCACCAGACCAAACCTACTTACACTCCATCCCCATCTATAAAAGCTCACAATTTCACTCGGAGAGTTGTCAAGGTTGAAATACAATTATTGAAGTGTAAAAGCTGTTTTCGAGCCAAAGAACCGATTTGCTGGTCCTCTTGAAAATGCCAACCGTGGTTCAGTCCACATCAGGAGTGGAAGCTCAGCACTCTCAGCAATGCAACCAGACTGGTCCGGCTACTTCCTGTTCCAGGTTTCGTGACGGATGGGAATAGGGTTGTTATAGTTGAGAGGAGGAGACGGAAAGCCTACACGGATGCAAAAAAAACCCCCAGCTTTTTATACGACTGGAGTTCTGTAATTAGCTCAGCGTTGTGGTTCAAGTGCTTGCACTGAGAACATCACAAAAAACCCACGTGTCTTCCCAGCCTGCGAGGCTAAAAATCTTCTTCAGAGTATTCCTGTGCAGCAGTGTTCACCAACCCTCTTCCTTGAGATCCACCCTCCTGCAGGTTTCATCTCCAACACCTGTTTTAGTTGATCAAGAACTTCTTAAGGCAGTGATCAGGTGGGCACGATTGTGGTTCTTCAGGAAGGTAGATCTCCAGGAACAGGGTTGGTGACCACTGCTGTACAGTGACATACCCTGCATCTACCGTGCTCTTCACCGCTTGATAGACCTAGTGCCTGCCATCTTGCACACCTGTCTTGCATAAGTGACATGGAATTGCACAATCGATCCAGAAGGAATTCTTCTATGTGAAAACAAACTGTGATTTTGAGCCCCGCCCACAAACGAGCACAGAATCTTTCCTGGATGCGACCTCAGTGTGAAAACGCTCTCAATGTTCTCCCAGCTCTGCGGCTGTTATATAGCCAATGTTTTTAGATCAGGTGTGTTCTAGTGAGTGGTATGAGTTCTAGAGAAGCACACAGGGAATGCTAGCAGATTGACGTCATGCCGGATTGTGTTTGAGGGATGGGCTCTCATGAGTTTTAGACAAAGTGACTGATCCAACCATATATCCGCTGAGGGTTAAAAGCCAAACAGTGCCTCTGGAAGTCTACAGAAGTGCGTGAACGTCCTTCCTGTTACTAGTAGAGAACTTTAAACATTGTGCCTCACATGTGTCCAGTGGTAAAAGAGTGTGTAATAAGTGTGTCATTCTCAGGATCAGTTGTGTGTCTGTGCATGTTATAGGTACTATTTGAGAGCAGTTACATTGTTACTGAGTCAAAAATAATAATAATAGCGAGTGTGTAGCCTGAATCTGCACATTAACCTTTCTACGATTAGCTGCACTTCACTGCGAACGCTGATGAGTGTCTGTGCTTTTCCGCAACATAATGAATACGCTAATCAAAGGAAACCATAAATTAATCAAATGCGCAAAACAACTGACCCAGCTCGGGCTACAAGACGCTCATTAATTCATCAGGGTATCTGCTCTACACTAAAAATAGCACCGTTAGTGTAAATGTCAGTTAGCACAGATCAGATTAGCCATGTGTTAGCTCTCTGGGTTAGTTCACTAGTCATACATACTGTTGGTTTTGACCTAAATATGAGCTTATGAAATAATTTCCTCACTTAAAGCGACGCATGCGATCAAATTTTTTGACTTATCATAGCATGGGGTCATTCCTATGTTCCCAGGGTCCTATGTTCCCCAGTTCAATATTCTGTTAACACGCATCAAGGAAACATTTCAAAGGAAGCTAAGGAAGCTATGACCTTTTGTGTTTCCATGAATCTAATCATTTGTTTAGTTCCCTCAAGTCTAGGCCTATTATACTGAGAGCCGAATGGCAGTGCTGGGGAAGAGAAAACCACTTTGACGAGTTCCCTCAATAACCCATGTCATATTAAGCGAATACAGAGTGGGGACATGGTTTTCAGATTCTCATTATGCGCTATATAGAGATGAGGCACATAGGACACTTTGTCATGTGTTCATTATGGGCCATATAAATCTGGGGAACATAGGACCCTGGGAACATAGGACACTTTGTCATGTGTTCATTATGTGCCATATAAATCCAGGGAATGTAGGACCCTGGGAACATAGGACACTTTGTCATGTGTTCATTATGTGCCATATAAATCTGGGGAACATAGGACCCTGGGGACATAGGACACTTTTTCATGTGTTCATTATGTGCCATATAAATCTGGGGAACATAGGACCCTGGGGACATAGGAAACTTTGTCATGTGTTCATTATGTGCTCTATAAATCTGGGGAAAATAGGACCCTGGGGACATAGATATGCTCCCCATAGCATTAGCGTAGGCCACAGCTCAGACTGATTTCATCTAAAGAAGTGAAACAAGTGTGTGTGTGTGTGTGTGTGTGTGTGTGTGTGTGTGTGAGACTGCCAAACATGAAAATGTGTGCACACGTCAAACACATTACATTCTGCACTTAAGGCTGATGTCCGCCGTGACTGTGCTCAGCGGTAATCACGTCCGTGTGTTGACCCAGCGTGTTCATTATGTGCCGTATAAATATGGGGAACATAGGACCCTGGGGACACAGGACACGTTTTCATGTGTTCATTATGTGCCATATAAATATGGGGAACATAGGACCCTGGGGACACAGGACACGTTTTCATGTGTTCATTATGTGCCATATAAATCTAGGGAACATAGGACCCTGGGGACACAGGACACGTTTTCATGTGTTCATTATGTGCTGTATAAATCTAGGGAACATAGGACACTTTTTCATTTGTTCATTATGGGCCATATAAATATGGGGAACATAGGACCCTGGGGACATAGGACACTTTTTCATGTGTTCATTATGTGCTGTATAAATCTGGGGAACATAGGACCCTGGGGACATAGATATGCTCCTCATAGCATTAGCGTAGGCCACAGCTCAGACTGATTTCATCTAAAGAAGTGTAACAAGTGTGTGTGTGTGTTTGTGTGTGTGTGTGTGTGTGTGTGTGTGTGTGTGAGAGAGAGACTGCCAAACATGAAAATGTGTGCACACGTCAAACACATTACATTCTGCACTTAAGGCTGATGTCCGCCGTGACTGTGCTCAGCGTTAATCACGTCCGTGTGTTGACCCAGCGTGTTCATTATGTGCCGTATAAATATGGGGAACATAGGACCCTGGGGACACAGGACACGTTTTCATGTGTTCATTATGTGCCGTATAAATATGGGGAACATAGGACCCTGGGGACACAGGACATGTTTTCATGTGTTCATTATGTGCCATATAAATCTAGGGAACATAGGACCCTGGGGACATAGGACACTTTTTCATGTGTTCATTATGGGCCATATAAATATGGGGAAAATAGGACCCTGGGGGCATAGGACACTTTTTCATGTGTTCATTATGTGCCATATAAATCTGGGGAACATAGGACCCTGGGGACATAGATATGCTCCCCATAGCATTAGTGTAGGCCACAGCTCAGATTGATTACACCTCAAGAGGTGAAACAAGTGTGTGTGTGTGTGTGTGTGTGTGTGTGTGTGTGTGTGTGTGTGTGTGTGTGTGTGAGACTGCCAAACATGAAAATGTGTGCACACGTCAAACACATTACGTTCTGCACTTAAGGCTAATGTCCGCCGTGGCTGTGCTCAGCGGTAATCACGTCCGTGTGTTGACCCAGCGCTGATGAGTTAGCGTTCGGCTTGTCCGTCTGTATTCTCTGCTCTCCTGTAGTCATGTTAAGATGATTGAATTTTCCCAGATCATGACCTCGTAAGACTGATTAAATGTATCTGTTTGTCATCGTCGTCACGGTTCAACCGTTTTGATTAGCGCTCACTTAAGCTGTCAGTCAAATTCCAGAGGGCCAGTGAGTGGAATCCGAGTTCGTCCGACTCTTCCGATCAAATCTTTTGACGTATTGGAAATGAAATAGATTGGATTGAACTTTTAGCAATTGAGTTAAATGCAGCGTGGAAGCTCAATGCTGCTTTTGAACCCTTTCATGCTTAGTGGACTGTCCACACTCATGGACAGTCAGTGTTAAGAATTATTATAAAAATAAGATGTAAATCACCTCCAAATCACTGGAGAGCGTTAATGTAAATTAACCTAAACTTCTGCAGTTCTCTAGACTGTCAATCTTTACCTACTACATAAAATAAAAAACATAAATAACAAAAAAAAAAAATGTAAGTAAAAATGTTTTTGTGCCAGACTCCACTGAATGCCTTAGAGGTTTTTTTTTCATTATTGTTGATTGTTTTTGTTTGTTTGTTTGTTTATTTTTACTCAAGGACAACCCATTTCCTTTTTAATATTGATATTCATACATCATGCAGGTTTCATCGGTGACTTGGTGGTTTTGCCTCACACCTCCAGGGTTGGGGGTTCGATTCCCGCCTCCGCCCTGTGTGCACGGAGTTTGCGTGTTCTCCCCGTGCTTTGGGGGTTTCCTCCGGGTGCTCCGGTTTCCTTCCCAGTCCAGAGACATGCGTCGTAGGCTGATTGGCATTTCCAAATTGTCCGTAGTGTGTGAATGGGTGTGTGAACGTGTGTGCGATTGTGCCCTGCGATGGGTCGGCATCCGCCTTGTGCCCCGAGTTCCCTGGGATAGGCTCCAGGCTTCACATGACCCTGTGTATACAGAAATACAATACAGAAAATGAATGGATGGATGGATGTATGGGTTACGTCCTGCTTCAGAGTGTTCGTGGCACGGCTTGAGGTTTGGGACTCGAGTCTGGATGTTGAATTTTCTATATTGAAAAAGAATTTCAGTGTGAGATGTGTTGAGTCTTGACTAGACCAAATAGATACAGGTAGCAGAATCCATGCTGTGGGCGGGGCGAAAGCATTCTGAAAAGCATTTAATAGGACACAGAATTAGAAAGTGTATACATTCTCATAAAAAAAAGATATATACTGGGATGTAGAGATCGGAAACCAAAGGACAGCTTTGAAACACCTTTTAACGTTAAAATAATGCTACTCCGCTTACAGTACGGTCCAGACGTCCACTCAAAAGACAAGATTCCCAGTCCTTTTTTTTTTTTTTTTTAGGAATTTGCATTTTCCAACATATTTAGCATTGAAATCAATAAAACAAACGTGCTTCCTTCAAGCCAGCAAAAACTTTTCAAACAGCTGCTCATGCTACACTCAGAGGAACGCATATACTAGCTCCCAGATGTCCGCGATTGTCTAGCGTCGCTTGTGATTGACAGGGAAGAGAGAGATTTTGAAAGAGAGAGAGAGAGAGAGAGTATACCCCTCCCACCCAGAAAGCATGTTCAATTTTGCTGGCTTGGCTCCCTGCTATGGATGGCTGTGGCATTGTGATTCGAACCAGCAATCTCCAGAACGCTCTTCTGCACGGAATGTTTAAGAACAGTTTTTCGCAAATAAAAACTTAAATCTGCTCAGACGTCCAAACTAAGCAGCATCTCGGTCATGTCTTATAAAGGATATTCCGTCTCAGTGGGCCTCTGCTAGTGAAATCAACCCATTTAGGTAGACTGGATGATTAATTTTGCTGAGAACAACACATTTATGGCCAACAGGCATGGAAATTGCACTTCATCATCTCTTTAAAAAGTTCACTACAGCTCAACTTTTAATGAAACATACAGTCTGGGGTGGCGCTTCAATGTTTTAATGAGTTTCGCAGTCCTGTGGGGGAAAAAAAACAAAGCAAAAAAAACCAACCAATCGATCTTCACCGATAAACACACTTACAACGAATAAGCAGTGTGTGTTTTCAGACAGACGCTGAAATGTCCCTGTGAATTTGTCTGTCATTAAGAAGCAATGAGTAATGCTTTCTATTGAATTAGCAGCTACGTAGGAAGAGAGCATTCTGGGAAGCGTTTTTATGCTCTGAAATAAAGACGATCCGATATTTTCGCTGCAACAAGAAAATCCTGTATTTCTGGTCAAAACGAGAAAGCTCACAGGAGCTTAAAGTAATTCTTTGCGCTCTCCGTTGCCCGTGATCCAAATAACGATCTCAGTTTAACCCTTTCTCGCAGTACACTGGTGTTTCATTCTGCCGGCGGAACGGAAATCGGCTTATCGGACATTTTCAATCGGTATGAACAAACGAATATTTGTTATAAGATTAGTCAGGACACCGTTGGGTTTCTGTGTGTGGAGTATCATGGCTCTGCGTTTAGCTGCTGGTGAGCAGGGCGACGGGAAAAGGGGAGGGGTGTGAGCCCCCTGCTGGGCAAACAGTTCACACCTCTCCACAATAACACTGGTACAGAGATAAAACAGACAGCACGACTAAAGCTTTTTCGATAGTAAAACATCGTATACAACTGCCGCAATAATATTACATATTATATTAGTAATAATATTATTATAGTGGGGGGAAAAAAGCCACGAGTGTCTACTTTTATATGAGCCATTAACCAATACTGTGGAGTGTGACATCACAAATAAATTCAATACTGAACACGGGCACGCCCAAAACAGGTGGAAATGCCATACTTGATTTGGAGTTGATTTTCAAGGCACGTAGTTTGGTTTCCTGTTAGTTTGATGTCCGAGTTCGACAGTTTTGTTTTCTCTCTGACTTCTTCATGATTCCAAACTCTCCTGAACACGTGGCATTTCTGCAGCTTTGTCTTTCGGCTCAGTTTGGGTCCCGTGGCTCAGTTCAGCTCACATTGAAAACAAACAAACGACATGGCGTGTCTGATTCACTTCCTGTCTGGTCGAGTCGATTCAGAGTCAAATCTCTTTCTTAATGAACCACACTAGAAATTTCTCACCGAGAACGACTCACTCAGATGGCCTCCAGATAGACCAGGGCGCGATTGCTGCGTTCTCATCCGCCTAAAGAACCACACCGAGGTGGAGGACACACCAGGGTTCGATTCAAGTGCATGGAAGCTCCGTTAGAGAATAGGAGCAGAACTATTTAAAAAAGGCGATTCAAAGGTGTAGTCACTTCAGTGACATACAGTAATTTACAAATATAGAAACTTTTCAAAATGACTGCGTGCACCTTTAACACATGGTCTGTCCTCCTTATGCCGCCTACAGAAGGGAACACAAATGGGCTTTTATCCGAGGGGTGTAATTAGCGCCCAAAATTGCAGCCCATCAGGCAGCTGCCTCCTGAATGGAGCTCATGGTGTGTATTAGGAGTGAGTGTCTGTTACCGTTTGAGAAAATGAGCAGTTCTTGAGTTTGTAAGAAAAATTACAACAACAAAAAAAAGAGAGAGGTGAGCATAAGGACTGTCTCGCTTTTTTTGGAAAGATCAAGCTATCCAGGTAATGAATTCTACTCTTCTCTTGATATCTCTCTTTGGTGTATTTTAAAAAAAAAAAAATTTTTTTTTTGCTGTTTAAATTCCTCTTCACTTCGGCTGTACTGCACAGGGATGCGCTGCTCTTGTTGCTATGGAGACGTAGCTAGGCAGCGGAGTCTGCGATTCTTGCATCGCTCTGCATACGTGCCAAGCAACGGAGGAGCTTCTCAGGAGTGTGTGTGTATATGTGTGTGTGTGTGTGTGTGTGTGTGTGTGTGTGTGGGTGGATGGTTGAAGGACTGCGTGAGTGTGTGAGTTTGTCAGCATGCGGCGCATGTCTTAACGAGGACGAGAAAGAGATGTAGACGGGGGATGCAGGTGAGGGAGAAGGTGTGGGTGGAATAGCTGGAGTCACTTCCTTTCACATGCTGCAAAAAAAAGATGGAGAGAGAGAGAGAGAGAGAGAGAGAGAGAGAGAGAGATAGAGTAAGAAGGTGTGGATGGGAGAACAGTTCGAATCACACTTCTCCTCGCACATCGACAGAGAGAGAGAGAGAGAGAGAGAGAGAGAGAGAGAGATAGAGAGATGTGCGTGTGGGTGTAGATGTAGAAACAGACTGCAAAGCTTCAAGCATGTTTTTTTTTTTTTTCTTTTTCTTTTTTTTCACAGCACGATATTCATCCTAATGAAGCCAAGAAATCTCCGCAATATCACGCAATTACCGTCTTTCGTCACTGCGGGGAATTAAACGAGAAATAAATACGATGTTAAACACATATTATGTAACACAGATGACTGCAGGCACGCAATTTGGTTTGTAATTGCTATAAACTGCATTTCTGAATAGGCAACAGTAATTCGGGAAAAAAGTAAATAAAATGTGTAGCTACGAAAGTGGGAAAAGTGCACACGAGGGTGGATGACCTGACACTCATGCTCATACACCCTAATCATAGCTCTCTCTCTCTCTTTCTCTCTCTCTCTTTCTCTCTCCACTCACTTACTCACTCACTCACTCGCTGTCCTACACCAGATTCCAGGATGTTGGCTTGCTGCACAGAGATAAGGGAGGGAGAGAAGAAAGCTAAGGAACCAAGATTGATAGAAAAAAAAAAAGCTAAGAGTGGGAGGAAAGCAACACAGAAAAAACAGATAGAGAGAGAGAGAGAGAGAGAGAGAGAGAGAGAGGGAAACTGTGTGACAGATGGCCCTGACCTCCACTGTGTTCTTGGTCAGGTGCTCAGAGGAATAGCGAGGGTCACAGTGGTATCAGAGGCTGACCAGTGCATCTTCCTCATCCTTCTTCCCTTCTTTGCGAGATCGGATCGGCGCTTTCGCTCTAAATTTTGTTCGGGAACTAAAAGATTGAGGGACTCTTTCGAATGAGAATTACACAGTTCCTGAACGAGGACCCGTTATCATCGACACCGAGGAGTTCATAAGGAAGCGCTTTATCCTGGTCAGGATTGCACCGGATCCGGAGACTATCCTGGGAACACAGAAGGCAAGGCACACTAGACGGGACACCGGTTCATCACGAGGCACAATATTGTACATTTTGCGACAATTTAAGGCAGCCAATCTATCTAACAACATGTTTTGGGAGGTGGGAGGAAACCGGAGAACCTGGAAGAAACCCAGACATCTTGAGAACATGCACACACCTCAAGTTCTTTATTAGTTTTCTGCTTTATCAACTTTAAATGTAGCTTCTTTTTTTTTTTTACAACCATTATCAGCATTGCACTACAATTATGTTCAAAGCTACATTTCCGAATTTTTTTTTTTTTACTTGCATTCTCTAACATCTGATGTAAAACACACTTGTTAGGTAAACAAAGATTTTTAAAATGCCTAGCATCTACAGGCATCTGTAGTTCATCTACAGTACGACTTTCATTTGTTTGACTAATCAGTGATGTTCACTGCAGTGAGGTTCACACCAATAATTCTTTTTTTTTTCAACGTTTTATTTTTTAACCTAAAAATGTTCCTGAAACTGTGGCCCAGGATTTAAAATGAACCGTCAGTTCCTCTGGTGAAAACACGCCTAAAGCTTCTTGAGTTCTTGGGAAAGTTCCTCAGTCGCAGGAAAAGTTGCAGTGTCGAAAGCGCACCTAGAAACGATGACAGTAAATGATTTGACGATGTACATTATGGGAATCTATGGGAATCATAATTAGTTCTATTGATTCTATTAATTATCCATCAAATGCAATTGCACTGTTTGAGGTCTGAATCTGTACAACCCACAGAGTTAAAATATATAGAGAGCACGCTGAGCGATAGCTCCGCATCACAATGACTTGCATTATAGGTTATATGGTTACACGAGCCGCACGCCGCTTACGATCTACGGTGCCTGAGAAAGAGACAGTGAAGCCGGCCATTTTAGCCGACCTTGGAGCTCTATTTTCGTTTAAAATGATGCCACAGACTCTGCTACAGAGCTCATTATGTTTCTGTCGATCGTGGAGTGAATACATTAATACAATACAGACAGTAAAATACAAATGTTACATATTGACTTACATTGCTGGTCAAAAGTTTGTACACCCTGCTCATCGAACGTCTTAATTTTTCTGATTTTCTACTGCTTTATAATAATAATGAAGAGAGATATGGAATTATGCAGTGACCGAGAAAATGGTGAAATTCCTTATGTTCCTGATGAAGCTTTGCGCACTCTCGGCTTTTTCTCCAGATGGAGCTTCACCCAGGAGGCTTTTCATAAACTTTTCATAAACTTCTTCTCCTAAAGTTCAAAATGAAAACTACTTGTTTGGGGAAACAATTCAAAACTATTGAGTAAAGTACGTCTTAATTCCCAAATAAAGTTTTACATTATACATGTCATTTATCTTAGAAACAGATTTCCACCTCAAGCCTTTATTTAAATGTCTTTAAGACAATGAAAAAATATATGTAATCTAGCGTGTCCAAACGTTCGACTGGTAATGTACAGTATAATACCGAATGATGTGAAAATAGCAAACATTCAGCTTTATTATTATTTTAGTCGCATAAATGATTTTCTTTCGACATTAATGTTAAAACGAATAGTTTCCTGACGATCACACCACCATCTCCTCTTGGATTACTTTCCTAAAACAGCAATTTTTATTCCTTACTTAATGTGGTCGTTATGTGGGGGGAAAAAAAAAGAATATAAAAGAAAAATATCTGACAGGAAATTAGCGAGAAACCAAAATCAACACAGGAACACCAGGATACCTTTTTAAATGAACAACGTAATCAGCAAAACGTGTGTCTGTGCATAATGTGTGTCTAAACATGTTTAAAAATAAAGCCATTCCAGATAAGAACATTGTACTCCACACATACAGTATTTCCTACTGAGGAACTTCTTTAGCGTCTGAGTGGATCAGGTGATGAATCAGGATGCAAATGCAAGTGAAGGAAAAGTGCAGCAGGGCTACAGATCACACGAATGATAAAGCAAACCTGTAATCTGCGTTTATGAATGAGAAATCGTGTTACTGAGAGGCATTTTTGCTCTCAGTGTCATGGTTGAATCTGCTGGTGCATATTATGAAGCTTGAACCCGAGCCAAAATGTTTTTACTGGTAATAGTTTTCAAAAGAAAGCCAAGCCAATGTCTTTATCGTTTTCAGCACCGATCGTTCTTTTTTCGAATCGTTCTAAATAGCACTTGTTTTCTTTTTTGGTGTCTAAATAGGAAGGACAATCATCTTCAACCTGAATAGCAACCCATTCTTCCTCTTCGAGTAACAGGTACAGTCTGTCAGTGGAAACAATCATTTTTCCATGAGTGGTTTTCTGAATTCTTTTGTCCAGGTGGAAGTGGTTGTAATTTGCACTGCCGCTTGTGTCGTCTGCCCACCGCTCGGGCCACGAGATTTCAGTTTTACTGAAAAAAACGAGAAAGAATTTACAGTAGCATGAGCAGTACAGTGAGTCTGAGATTTTGTAAGTAAGGAATAAAACACTTGGGGGCATGCTGTTATAGGAAAATAATCAGTGACGCAGTCCCTCCAGGATTTCGTGATCTTGCGATTGGAGAAATTAATGCAGAATCAAGCAAACGCCACAATATTCGGAGGAACTTGCAATTTTTCAAAATCAACGCGAATTTTCCACAGATTTTGGGCCCAGAAGCGTCATGTGACGTCATCACCACGCGTATTCAGTCAAAGCCCTCTTCGATTCGAGTGCGTCGAACATGAGTACAGCTAAACGGTCTCATTTACCAACATCACTGCGAAAGACCGTGCAAAACTATTTTGTGCGATTGCAATTTCGCCAATTTCCCCCCAAAAAAGCTAAAAAAAACAAAAAAACAAACTTGCCCATTTTGAAAAAACGCTGCAGCAAAATCAAGCATTTTTGGCCGCAACAATCTCAAAAAAATAATGGAATTAAATGGTTCTACATTTTTTTAAAAATACCGTAAAGAGCAGTAAACTGTAGTAAATGAAATAAAGTATTGAAACAATGTTTGGTGTGACAAAAAAATAAAAATAAAAATTGTAGTCTCCGGTACAATGTGTGCAGTTTTATAAGGAAATGAGCTGGGAAGTTTTATTGAGCATCTTGCAGAACCAGACACAGTTCTTCTGGAGACTTTGACTTTCGCACTCGCTTCTTATTTTTGCAGCAAAAAAACGATAGCTTCACCTTTCATCTCGTAGACATCGGGTTGCTCGCTGGCCACGCCCCCTAACTTAGCATTACTGCATCGGATAGCTGAATTGCAATCTTTAAATCCAACTTCTGTTATCTTTACTATTTCCATGCTAGGCTTCTCAATGCAACCTGGCCGTTATCACTTATGATTCGGGTCATTGACATTTTTTCCTCTTATTAAACTCCATTGTAACTGTGCTAGCAATAACAATGTACCTCGTAACCGACACATAACCGGTGACGTCCCACGGTATAATAAAAATACCTCATCAACCGACAAATTAGCATGAGAATCGCTAAACACGTCACAGATATCTCAGTAGAAACATACCTATTGTGGAGTTTTCCTTCCTGCAGCGCTTTGTAATTCTTCATTTGTGATGCCTGATAGATAGTGTCTCCTGATTTGTGTGGAGGACATTTTTTAAATTTTATTTTGTTTTTATAAAGGCAGAAGGTCAGTGCAGCGCAGCTCACCAGTCAGTGACTCTTCATGCTAACCGTTGCCGTCTTCCTTTTCTTTCACGTCTTGTCGGAAGCAAACGCTAAATACGATTTCCTCTATTGAAGATCCTCTTATTTCGTTTGGGGACAGTAGCACGCTGGCGAGCTCTTTGGCTGCGTTCCCAGCGGCGTCGTTTCAGAGCCTCCTCCTCTCCAAGATGGCATGCGATGGGTGCCAGATGCATGCTGGGAAATAAGAGGCCGAGTGGTTAGCAGCACGGGGTAGCAGGAGCACAGAGAGCACCACATGGCCCATTTTGTTAGTGAATATCGTGTTGATGATGTTAACCGTACAAACAGGAAGACGTCTGATACGCATGAGGGTGCCAGGTGCATGCTGGGAAATCAGAAGCGGAGCGGTTGGATGTGAGGGGTAGAAGGAGCACGGAGAGCGCAACATGGCCGTGCTGTTAGCGTTTGAGGATGAAGGGCGAGACAAAACACTTGTAGGGAGTGTTTTACGGATAAAAACTAGCGTGTCTTGTGCCGTAAGAGGAATAAATCATGCTGTTATAGGAAAATAATCAGCTGCAGGATGGAAACAGTAACTCTGCTTCATCACACCACTGCGTCGTCGGTTATTTTCCTCTAACAGCACGACATGGAATGTTCTACTCCTTACTTATGAGCCTTTCTGGAAAGATTATTGCTTTTGAAACAGCCACCAAAACAACACAAAACAGATTAATATCAGTTCTTTAAAAAGTTCTTACCTTGCCACTGTCCTCCATCTCACACTGTCTCTCACCTGCGTCCTGTCTCCTCTTCAGGAACATTTTAATTAAATATGAATAATGACTGACACGGAGTCAATTAACGTTTGAAGAATTAGCATAGAGGTTCATCAGTCTGGCTGTTTTTTTTTTTTTTAATGCGCATTTCATAACATCGTGCTCATAAAGCAAATCTGCATGGAGATGCTCCGGCCAAAAAAGAAACTGATTCATTGATTATGAGCGAAATGAAAAAAAATCAGGATGGATATAAGCATATCACTCAAAACCCTGCATTGACTTAATGAGTGATTAATCAGAAGTGTAGTCAGAGGCAGTGGTGCAGATTTGTGTAGCGACTCAGCAACATTTTTCTGTATGAGGATGATTGGGATGAAGGATTTGTACATTTGCATATCTCCATAATCCATATAATACCTGAAATCAGGGTGGGCCATATGAAAAAAATGTCATCATGATATTTGGAGACATTTCTATTATACACAATATACAATATACAACACACACACACACACACACACACACACACACACACACACACACAGTACTGTAAAGCTTACCAGCTCATTTCCTTATAAAACTGCACTCATTGTACCGGAGACTACTATTTTTATTTTTATTTTTTAGTCACACCAAACATTGACTTTGTTTCAATTACTACTGATTACTGCTCTTGTAGACTGTAGAAACATTTAATTTCATTATTTTGAAGGCATCTTTGCTCTACAGCATTACAACATTGCACAGTACTGTGTATATATATATATATATATATATATATATATATATATATATATATATATATATATATATATATATATATATATATATATATATATATATACATAGCCAGAAAAAGAGTAGTGTTGCATTTACATTACAGTTATGGCATTTGGCAGATGCCCTTATCTGGAGCAACTTACATTTATCTCATTCATACAACTGAGCAGTTAAAGGTCTTGTTCAAGGGCCCCAGCAGTTGCAGCACTGGGATTTTAACTCACGACCTTCCAATCAGAAGGCCACCATCCTAAACAATGAACCACCACTTCCCTTAAGCCACTACTTCCCTGCAGACACCAAGGCCAGTGTTAGGGTTAGGGTTAGGGTCAGAGTTAACGCCAAGGCCACATTTAGTAGAATATGTTCATGTGTTATTAAAGAAGGGATGTTGAACAGTGTTTCCAATACCACCACAAAATCACACACATACACTATATGGCCAAAGGTTTGAGGACACCTGACCATCACACCCATATGTGGTTCTTCCCCAAACTGTTTCCACGAAGTTGGAAGCACACAATTGTATAGAATGTCTATGTTTGCTGTAACATTACAATTTCCCTTCACTGGAAGTAAGAGGTCCCAAACCTGTTCCAGCATTTCAATGCCCCTGCGCACAAAGCGAGCTCCATGAAGACATGGTGTGTGAAGGTTGGAGTAGAAGAATTCGAGTGTCCTGCACAGAGCCCTGACCTCAACCAAATTATTAACATAATTTCAATTAAGTTCATTTAATTATTAGGAAAAAAGTACCATTTCCATTCTGCTCTTGTAGCAGGCTGGTTGAACACCATTATCATAGTGGTGGTTTTGAGTTCAACCTTCGCGTTCATTCAAAATAATGACCCTGTTATCATAGGCAGTTGAAGAAACGCCACTGTATGATTCATGCATTAAATTATTACAGGGAAAACCAGCCAATCCTTAATTTCACACTCCATCCAGCACTGTAATTTCACACCGACCACGGCATCGCATTGTGAGTGATGTCTGAGTCCACGATCAAGAGCATTTTATAGATGAATGCAGCTTTATATTCGTCTTCAGTTTTTATAAATGACTGAGAGAAGAAAGAATGATAATGCGTTTAAGAGCTAAATGGTCAGTTTTAGGTAATGTACTCTTGAATGATAAGTATCAACTGGGTATTTGTACTGAAACAGAAAAAGAAACAGTTGCTAGATCAGAATCGTTGTCACACCTCTGCACACCGCCGGATGTTCAGTGACTTGTATTATAGATGACACAGATAGACCATCCTCATGAGTTCCACCTGTTCCTTCCCTGGGGATGATCATCTCTTTCGTCTTCTCTTTAGTTACACCTACGTACTCTCTCAATCTCTCTCTCAATGTCTCTCTCGCTCCCTTACACATCTGAGATTAAAAGATTCACTGTTTCATACAGCAGTGATGGCTCAGTGCATAAAGTTCTGCGCTAGTGACTGAAAGGTTGCGATTTTAAATCCCTTGAGCAAGGCCCATAGCCTCTACCTGCACAGCTTTAGGCTTAGACTGGATTCTACCTCACTTAAGTCGCTTTGAATAAAAAGATCTGCCAAAGGAATGAAAAATAAGCCAGATTTACTGAGCCAGAACTCTGATGAAAACAAAATCAAAGAAAGCGAGAAAAAAGACAGAAGAGAGAATTGGGCGAGTTCCCTTGTCCATAAAGGAGCACTGATATGAAGGACCAGAGGGCAAACACTCCCTGATAGATGGTCCAATAAGACGTAAGATTGTTCATCCATAAAGGGGCACATCAGTCCTCACGCCTCACACACACACAGAGAGCTGTCACAGAGAAAACAGACTTGGACCCGTTTGCACAACTTGAACATTTGTACAGTATGCCTAAGGCACTCACTGCAAGGGGAACTGAGGTGGTGGGGGACCTCACAGAGACTGCAGGAAATTGGTTGTTCACCACTCCACACAGAATGCTTTTGGCTACTTGCCAACTTGGACACCTACAGAGCTTACACAATGGTCTTTCCTGGCAACATGACCACTTAGGCCACAGGGTCATGCATTAATACCAAATCCTCCTTGGCAGCCCAACCATTCGTGCTCCGAGCTCATCTAGAAACAGATCACCACAGCTTGGCAACCTGGGTACCTAGTGAATAGATATATGTTTTTTTGTTTTTTTTTAATTTATCGCATGTGAACCAAGGACACTGACCCTTATGGCAATTTTACCACCCGTGCTAACCTCTTGCTAACTTGATCTTTTGTGCACCTGTGGTACTGCTCCTTTTGACAACTTGACAAAACACACTTACATAAGGGCCCCTTTTAGCAGCCTGAACACTCGTCCACCACAAACCATGACACCGTTATATCTTGAGCGCCTCTTGGCAACTAGAAAACAAGTATCTCATGGGATCTCTATTAGTAACCTGGCTACTTGTGTACCTGGGGCATTCAAATTGAGTCCTGTTGGCACCTTGACCACTGGTACACCTAGGGCATGTGCACACACATACTCCTATGAGTAGCTCAACACTTGGGTACCTAAGGCATAAATACCATATATATGCATGCCTTTTGGTAAGTTGATGACTTGTGCAACCAGGGCACTGCCCCTATTAACAATTTGACCACTTGTGCATAAAGCGCACTCACATATGGGCCCCTTTTGGTAACTTGACCACTAGTGCACCTAGGGCATCTTCAGACAGATCCCTATTAATAGCTATTAATGACTACTTGGGTACCTAGAGTATACACCACTTGCTCGTTTTGGCAACTTGATCATCTTGATCATGGTACTTTTGTACCATGAGTGCCTCTTGGCACCTTGACCACAAGTATCTCCAGGGCACACCATTCCCTATTAGTAACCCGGCTGCTTGTGCACCTAAGGTACATATCTTGATGACTTGATGAGCATCTACAGCTCCAGACTGAAACCCTTCTTGGAACCCTGACCAGTAGTGTGGGGATAAATATATGTACACTGTATGTCTTTTGGTAACTTGATCATCTCTGTACTTGCAGCACTGCCACTTTTGGCAAAATGACAACTTTTGCACAAAACACAGTTACACATGGGACCCTTTTGGCAATTTTGACCACTTGTGCACCAAGGGAATCCAAAAGAAAATCCCTATTAACAGCTTGACCACCTAGGGTATACATATATTAGCTTGGTAACTTGATCACTTCTGTTCCTAAGGCAACTGTTTCAGCAACTTGAACACTTGCACATCTATGGCAACGAACTGGAACCTTTCTCAGCAAGTTTACCACAAGTGCACTTAGGGTAAACTGGTGCACCTAGAGTACCTACTGTGTACACATATCACTATTAGTAAATTGACAACTTGGGTATCTAGGGCATACATATGATTGCCTTCTGGCAGCTTGGCCAGTTGAGCTCCAAGGACATTCACCTCAACTCCTTCTGGCAGCCTTACCACTTCTGCATCTATAGCACATGACAGTAACCCCTTGTGGTCCATAACAATGACATATATTGACTTATACGGAGTAGAATAATCAATTCATCTACAGTCTCAGCTATGACAAAACGCAGAAGCAAAGTCGAATGGACGGTAATCTGAGAAAAAGCATATGGTTAAGGCAGTGTGTGTTTCTTGGTTGGTTACGCAAAGGAAAAGTGAATTTGCTCCTAGTACACATCCAAAAGAAAAGTGATTTCCCTCAACAGCCCTACAGCAAATGAGTGACTCAGACATGCTCATAATGGCCACAGACACAGCATGCACTCATTTTCTTCTATTCTGCATTTAAGCACCTGGTCCTCACACACTCTCTGCCCCCCACCTGCTTTGCATCATCTTTGATGTTTTGATCAGCAGGAGAATAGGATTGTACAAGATAGAGGAATTGAAGACTTCTATTGAAGAGTGCAACTTCTGTGCAGTGAGCTAGATTTTTATATTTCATTCTCAGAATTGATGCAAGATCAAGTGTTGCAATTTGTGATGCTACGTGTGCGTGACGACTACACCGAGATTCTTCATAGTATAATTACTTTAACACATCCAGTGTGTAGGTGTGTGAGGTGTGTGTGTGTGAGGGGACTCACTTATGGAAATCACAGGCTAATGTGCACTTTTTTACCTAAGCAAACACAAACGAGCAAACTACTAAAGACTGAAACAAAGTCATCACACTTTGGGATCGTGACGGTCTCCCATCGATCTGTCCTTACTAAGCACTAACTGCTCTAATCAATGCTCGTGCTATCAGCTAATAGGACCTTTGTGATTCTGTGCGGGGTAAGGTTCTGTGAGCAATTAGCTAGAGAGTCTCATGGCTTTTTAGCTTGAATGTTATTTCAACAGTGGAATTAGTGATGCTTTGTAGTCTGTAATTCCGCGTGGGAGAATTTGGCACGGTGGAAAACTTCAGACTTTGCACATGAACTTTTTGTTTGCGAGATAATAGTGTCTGTTGTGGTTTTCAGTTAATATTAGCTTCCATTAGCACGTTGCAGTGCTTATATGAAAATCTTTAATATATCTAAAGCGTTTGATGAAATTTTTCAGCTGTAATTCATTATAAGTTGAACGATAAACTCCTATTTTAGGATTTCCTTGGACACACTGCACACTCAGTTCTGAGTTTGGTTGGAAAAAATCTTCAAATATCTCCAAATTCCGACTCGTATTTCTTTAGTCGGAAAGTGAGAATTGCTGTTTTTCCCATATGAAAAAGTGAATGCAGTATTAGAGCCACACAATTTCCATCCGGCTTCTGTACCGCTTATCCTACACAGGGTTGTGGGGAGCCTGGAGCCTATTCCAGGGGAGGGGCAGGGGACACCCTGGACATCACAGGGCACAATCCTGCACACACGACAGACAATTTGGAAATGCCAATCAGCCTACAATGCATGTCTTTGGACTGGGGTGGAAACCGGAGTGCCCCCTGAAGCATGGGGAGAACATGCAAGCTTCATGCACACAGGGCAGAGGTGGGATTCGAGCCCCCAACCCTGGAGGTACGAGGCAAACGTGCTAACCACTAACCCGCTGTGCCTCCCAGTCACACAATATATCGTGTGTAACCCGTTACTGTCGTATAATAGTTGCGGTATATTTGAGAAGGTCGTGATGTGCAAATGAACCATTTAACCCTTTTTTAAAAAAATTTGGCTCAGATAATGCAGGCCAGTTTTGAACCATTAACATCAAAGCATTTTTCTTTTATGCACCAGCCATATTAGCTGTATACTGTAGTTGCAATATTGCCTATATTGTGTAAAATATTGTCCAAACTAAAGAAATAGTTTGGTGAGAAACGACTTTATCTCAAATATAGTCAGTCATTTAAGACATGTTTGGTGTTCTAGACCTATGATGCTAATGTAGCTAACATAAAGTAAAGGAAGTCTATATCACCGAAAATCTGTTTATAAATACATGTCCAGTACTACGATTTTATAATCTCATCCTTTTTATTAAATGCCTAAGAGGCACAACGATACTAAATTGAGCATCATGTACAGTAAAGAAGGGGGCAGCTCAGTTGGGAAGAATTGCCACCTCACTGGCTCGATCCCGACTCGGGTTACAGCTCCCGTGTCCATTTGGGTTTCCTCCAGGTTCTCAGTTTTTCTCCCACCTCTCCAACACATTCCAATCGGTAGACTCCCCCTGGTAAATTTCCCCTAGGTGACTCGTTAGGCCCCCTAACGAGTGTGTGAATGTTTGCACGGCGCCCTGTGATGGACTGGTGTCCCACGCAGGGTGTATTCCTGTTTTGCGCTGTGGTTCTTGGGATAGTTTCCGGATCCAGCGCTACCACCAAGCTGAAGATATAAGATCTTCTATAAGAGACAAGATGAAGATTCTGGATGTCCAAGATGGCCGCCTCCATAACCTTTCAGAGTTGTTACGTGCTGGAGTTTAGTTCATGTTTCTAGATGACAGGAAGTTCCAGTGTGTCAGTACTGAAGAACTGGACGTGGACACTAAAGGACACTGTGAGAGAGAACAGACTTCAAAACAAACGAAGCAAACTTTAGCCACTTGGTTGACTGTTTGCATTTGGGGTTACATTTGATTTTCTTAAAGATACAAGAACTCAGTAGCATTGAATGTCTGCGAGCCCTGGATGTAGTTGGTGATTTCGTCTGACCTGAGTGTGTATGAAGTGTGTAAGCTTGCGTTTCATTGAGCTGTTGCAGTAGAAGTGCACTCTCAGCTCTTCAGGGAGCATTCAGCCGAGCCGAGGAATGACCACGACCCAAAATCAATAGCCACTGAAATAGAGTAACATGCTTTTGTGTGTGTGTGTGTGTGTGTGTGTGTGTGTGTGTGTGTAGAAACACTTTTGGACAGGATTTAAGCCTATTATTCAAAGCAAGTACACACACACACACACACACACACACACACACACACACACACACACACACACACACGAGATGATGCATATCGTATTGTGGTTCTTCGACATGGATTCTCGCGGAAACAATCCAAACTAATAAACACCACTTTACATGAAAAAAACACAAAATGAGCGCCGAGGTTTTGGACCAATCACGTCAAATATGCAAATGATTAATATGACCTATACCTGGAAGTTTTTTTTTAAAATCATATTATTCATATTGAATTAAAATGAATTATTGGAAATTATTAATGCAAATGATTAAAGAATGACAGACAGATGGACTTTTTTTTTAAATAAAAGTATTTCAACTGAATTTAATTCTGTTCAATATTTAAAATTATTTTTGCAAATTCTTAAATGGTGATGTACCGTATACCTGGATTTTTATACGTTAAATTATTATTATTATTATTATTATTATTATTACCTTCAGAACCTGCATGCTAAGCTAGCTTAACTTAGCCGAACTTAAATAGCGTTATCGATAAAGAAAACCTTACCTGTTACGCTAAAGTTGTATTTTGACTGCCGTTAAATAAATCACTTGCTGTTAGCCACGTCACGATGCTCATGAATATTCATAAATCCGGGGAAAGGAGGCACTTTTAGAGACGTTCCCGTGCATATTCTTTTTTTTCTCTCGTTTCTTTGGTACTATTAAAACAGAAAAGAATTCAAATGTTATTATTCTGCAGAGATTATAATGTTAAAAAGAGAGAAAAAAAAAGGAAAGAGTCCGTCTGTCTCTCTCTCTCTCTGTCTCTTGTTCTCTCTTTCGCCATTACATAATAATGTAACCAACTTTCCTGTCAGCAGGACGCTATAGAAAGACTGCATGTTCCTGAGAACGGACAAAAAAAAAAGAACCTGAGAAAAGAGAAACCCTAATTAGCGCTGCTCACACCGCGCCACGTGGGTACGAACGTGCGAGCGCGCGAGGCTAATATGCAAATCCCGGAGTTAACGTACGAGCCAGCCAAAAACCTTTCTCTCGCAGATAAAGACAGAGCAGGCCGAGTGATCTGAGCCGTAACGCAGGAGCTAGACAAGGCGCAGACGGCTCGCTCTCGGGCCGCTAAGCTCGGCTGCCGGGAGCCGGCGTTTATCTGTCTTCTGCGTTTGAGACGTCGTTCACGTCGTGTTTTTCCGTCGACGAGAGAATTACCGAGTTGCTTTTGTGTTTGTGTGAATGTGTGTGTGCGGATTCGTATGCGTGAGAGAGATAAAGACAGGACAATGCTACAAAAGCTGGCTTTGTAGCGCAGAGGGGTCTAGGAAAGTTCTCTCGGACTCGTGTCTCGGGGGAATTCACGCTCTTTTTGCCTTTTCACAGACTCGAGCAGAGTTAATCAAGCAACTGGCTGAGCCTTGCAGAGATACATAGCTGAGAACAGGGAGAGATGGCCCGTGATTAAACGAGTCATTTTTTGCTCTTTTCGGGGCAGTCTTTTCCAGTTAAGTGTGTGTGTGTGTGTGTGTGTGTCCAGCACCAAAGTCACCACATGGATAGGAATATCTGACAGGTTTGACCCTGTGGGGACATTTGCCTGGTCCCCATGAGGAAAACTGCATTTTTCACGTTTCATTTAAAAAACAAAACAGAAAGGGTCGATATGTTCTTCATTCGTTCCTGAGTTTAAAATTAGGGTTAGATTTAAGTTTAGCACAGTATTAATTAGCTGCATCGCTAATGACGTCGGTGGAAGGTCCTCAGAAGGACAGTAAGACAAATGTGTCTGTGCATTGTGAGGACCAGAAAGGACCGAATATCCTCACATATTTTAAAAAAAAACAAAATGATTTTACAGTAACTGCAGCTTTTAGTTAACAATCTAAAAGAGAGAAAATATTTCATTTCACAACCCCAATTCCAAAAAAGTTGGGACGCCGTGTAAAAATGTAAATAAAAACAGAACGCAGTGATTTGCAAATCTCATAAACCCATCCGTTATTCACAAGACAACATAGAAAACATATCAGATGTTTAAACTGAGGAAATGGACCTCAAAAAAAAAAAAAAAAGGTAATTTTGAATTTGATGGCCGCAACACGTCTCAAAAAAGTTGGGACGGGGGAATGGGCAGCTTGCACATCTGGAAAGGCGCCATCAATGCCGAAAGGTATATACAGGTTTTAGAGCAACATCTGCTTCCATCCAGATTCCATCCCATCTTTACTCCTGAGAGACTCCGCCTCTCTTTTTATACCCTGTCATGTTACTGACCTGCTGCCAATTAACCTAATTAGCTGCAAAATGTTCCTCCAGCTGTTTCTTTGTAGTAACACTTACTTTTCCAGCCTTTTGTTGCCCCCCCCCCGTCCCAACTTTTTTGAGACGTGTCGCGGCCATCAAATTCAAAATCACCTTCCTTAAAATGGTCCATTTCCTCAGTTTAAACATCTGATATGTTTCCTCTGTTCTATTGTGAATGACATATGGGTTTATGAGATTTGCAAATCATTGCATTCTGTTTTTATTGACATTTTACACGGCGTCCCAACTTTTTTGGAATTGGGGTTGTAGTTAATGACGTTATATACGTAAGTAAGGAAGAATATATACACAGATCAGGCTGTTGTAGGAAAAATAACACACACACTGGACAAAGCGGAGTGTGTTATTTTGCTTGAACCTCAGCAATTTGCCGACGATTACGGTGTTTAATCTACTGATGAACGACACGTCGCACGTTTTTAACGGTTCACACTTAGATTTAATGCTGTGAAACGTCCGAGAGACAAGTTAGTTTCTGTTCCCACCTATGTTATAGCACTTATGTTATCTCTCTCTCTCTCTCTCTCTCTCGCCACTTGTGATTTCACCAAGAAACCAGAAGCGTAAACTCCTCTGTCCTGAACACTTTCTTGTGCTGGGAAACTTTACACCAACACGTTTTTAAAAAGAATGTGCTTATTATAAGTCTACATCCACATTAATCCGGACACGTTTGTAAACGCGTCTTTTTCTCTATGTTTTGGCCTTCCGTCCTCACCGAGACGGCGCTTTCGTCCAGCGAAAATTGAGCTTTTCGAAAACGCTCTCCCAAGTGCATAAATTTAATGTGTAATGTGGACCGAGAAAACGGAGATATTCAAAAACCATGACGTATTTTTTTTTTTAGTCATGTGACCCATTCAACTCAACAAACAAGATGGCGGACGACGTTGTGCTGCAGTTGTTGTAGTAACGTGACTTTGTACAACCTTCAGATTACAATGTGAAACAAACGCCTGACGGAAATGACGCAGGCCGAAGCTCCTTACGTTTTTACGTTTCGGTGTGGACGAGCAATTTTTGGAAAACGTTTGAGAACGCCAGTGTAGACGGAGAGCGTTTTAAAACCAAAATGCGGTTTTCGGATCTATCCGGATTAATGTGGGCGTAGCCTCGGTCTTAAGCACTATTCGGACGGGAGACTAGTTTTCCAGGGGGACGTTAGAGAAATCCTGTGTTTCACACACGTACTTCACGATTTTAATCCCGTCCAAGTCTGTAAAAATTCCAGGGCAAATCATTTACTAACTCGGCTAATCGGCTAACTCGGTGATTCTCTGAGAAACCTAATCCCGTCCGAATGCGGATGTCTGTGATGCTTTTCCTTGTGTGTTTTGGCCAACATGAACTACCGTAGAAGCTCTTATTGACGCATGCGTTTTCTGCTTGCTGCGTGAAACTCAGTATGGATGTAGATGTTTTTGCTTCCCGGCAAAGAAATAAAAAATAAAATCAACAATAAGAGCCAAATCACGTAAACTGTTAAGACTGGCCACTGTAATATCAGTGTCAGGTGATTTACTCACCTTCATTTCTATACCCAGTTATATAATGTTTTAATAATATAAGTAATCACGTCTTTATTTCAGTGGGTTTATTATAAGCAGCCAGTTCTATAAAATCATGTGAAGTTTATTTTAGTAAGTTTTTTTTTTTTAATGACTAATTTTAATACATTAAAATTAAATCTTACTTTTTAAATTTAATAGTACTTTTGCACGCATCCAGAGCCCGTGATCTTCTGCGACGCCCGGATGTACGAAACAGACACTCCCACCTCTGTAATAAACACGGAGATGTTAGTCCCGTCCGAATCGGTACGCGGAATCGCAGGCTTCGGGTGATAAGAATTGTAACTACGTTTAGAAAAATAGTCCGGACAGTGCTTTAGATTACGTGGAAGCGTCCGCCGTACAGGTCCCTGCGAACGAGCTGTTACTATAGAAACAGTAACGTTTTAAAACGAGCACATTATATAATATAAACCCGTCGTTCATGTTACAGCCGGAAATATAGTCCGAGAACCTTCAGACCAATCAGAATCGAGAATTCATCCGCGCTGTGGAATACATTTCATATATCGTGACAGGTTCTTTCATATATGAATTGTAGATATAACTTTACAATACTGAAGTAATGATAGATATATGAAAAAAAAAAAATCTATGAAAAGTTTGTTTTTTTTACGTATATTTTTTATAATCACATTTGTTGACGGTAAACTATGGCAGTGGATCAGTGATGTCAGGATGTTTGAACCCAAATCCTGTTTGCCTCTGCCAGGAGGTTCAGACCTGACCATAAATAAAGCTTGCACCAAGATAATGAGCCAAATATACTTCCAGATAAACGCAGAAATCTCCAGAATTTAAACCCTGTGGTCTGAATTGAATATAAAATATACAAAGGAGCTTATAATGCTTTATATGGAGGAGGGGATCAAGATTCCACACAAGTGTCTCCCGGAGTGTGAAGCGTACGGGAACACAGCCGCACACACTCTCACTCTCAGGTTCCTAGCAAAATATTGCTGTTTATTTAACCAAACGAATCATTAACTCGGAGAGACGCAGAGAAACGCAGCCGCAGCCGCGATTCGACTCCCGTTTAATTATGCAGATTTATCCTAAAACAACACCAGGATATTAGAAAACACAGAGAGGCCTTGTAGGTAAGTTTATAATGTTTTTCAAAAGTGTTTCAGCGTTTGGTTAACATTTTTGTAAAGGAGGCGGCTGTGGGAGATTCGGGGAAACAAAACGAACGTTTTGCATGCGAAAAGCCACAGCATGTTAATTAGCTCACATTAAAAACCCACAGTGCGCACTTAACACCACTTACCTGCTGAATGCTAGCTACTGTGCACAGAGACCACTTCCTGGAAATGTACAGGCTGGAATTCTATAACCCTTTGAACTGTACATACTAATTAAAAAATAAATAAATAAATAAATAAAAGTTATAAATGATCATAAAAAGGAATATGTTTATATAGGTCAGATAAAATGTCAAGGACGTTATTTATTATCCTTATTATATATCCAACGTGATATATATATTTTTTGTATGAAAAGAAATATTACTAAATGGAAGGGATTTACAGTCCATTTTGTCCCCAATTTGTTTTCCTTTTTCCCTAGCCATATCCCTGACCGATGATTTAAAGTTTTACGAGGAGGTTTTCAGCCCTACACGCTCCTCAGCCAATGTTTTTGCTTCAATGTTTTGTTTCATTATGTGCAGTGTGAACGCAATCGAATCCAAATGAATCACTTGGACTCAGATTCAGAACCTTATTCCTTTTTGTCATATTTCTGACCAACGAATTACAGTTTTGCAAGAGTGTTTTCACCCGTACACTCCCCTCAGATAACGTTCGCTTGATTATGTGCAGTGTGAAACCAAACCAAAAGAGCAAAGGAATCAAATGAGTCATGTTGACTCTGATTCAGATTCAGAATCTTTTTCCCCTCACCATATTTCTGACCAATGAATGAAGGTTGTACAAGGAGGATTTCAGCCCTACATGCCCCTCAGCCAATGTTCATTTGATTATGTCCGATGTGAAACCGAACCAAAATACCCACCCCTCCCCCCACTCCCCGCCCCCCAAAAAAGAATCACTTTGAATCTGATTCAGATTTAGAACCTTTTTGTCCTCACCATATTTCTGGCCAATGGTTTAAAGTTTTACGAGGACACTTTCAGTCCTACACACTCCTCAGCCAATGTTTTTTGCTTTGTGTTTTGTTTAATTATGTGCAGCGTGAAAACCAATCCAAAACAGCAAACGAACAAAAAGAATCACTTTGACTGATTCTGATTCAGATCCAGAACTTTTTTCTTTTTTTTTTCCCCTCACCATATTTCTGAACAAAGAATGAACATTTTGTGAGCATGTTTTCACCTCTACATGCCCCTCAATCAATATTTGCTTGATTCATTGCAATGTGAAACCAAAATAGCAAACGAACCAAATGAATCACTTTGATTCTAATTCAGATTCAGTACATTATTCCTTTTCCCCTCACCATATATCTGACCAGTGAATGAAAGTTTTACAAGAGTGTTATACACCCGTACACTCCCCTCAGTTAATGTTAGCTTGATTCAGTGCAATGGGAGACCAAAATAGCAAACGAACCAAATGAATCACTTTGACTCTGATTCAGATTCAGAAACTTTTTTTTTTCTCCTCGCCATATTTCCGAACAATGAACGAAGGTTTTATAAGAATGTTTTTGAACCCTGCACGCCCCTCAGCCAGTGTTTGTTTAATAATGTGCAGTGTGAAACCAAACCAAAATAGCAAACGAACCGAAAGAATCACGAGTCAGATTCAGCCAACAGACGACCAGGTGTGAAATGCGGATCATGTCATGTTGGAGTGTTTGTAATCTGTCTGTCTGCTCCTCTATTTCCTCTTGATGAACTGCACTGTCCTGATTATCTGCTCTTTTTAAAATAACGAATGCACTTGAGAGCCACTGATTTACTGTAATGTGTGTTACATCACCCACCAGGGGATTTTTAGCTTTCCTTTTTCTGAGGGAACGATGCATCCTCGCTCTGACTGAGGTGCTTCGGTGATCAGGAAACATTCTGGGGTGTGAGGAGCATGGCTTTAACCCCAGAGGGGTGTGGGGGGGGGGGGGGGGTTCGTCTCTTATAATAGCTGTTCAGGACATAATGTGTTCCTTCTTTGCTGTGGAAAACGCATTTTGAAGGCTTCCGGCTCTTAGCTTTGCTCGGGCTTCACCATTTCTCTCTCTTGTCTCCTTGCTTTCTCTGCCGTTTCCTCTCATAGAGTCACAGTGCACGCTGTGTGCTGAAGCAGAAGGTGAGTGGGCCTTGCTTTTCTTCATTTTTAATTTCGCTCATATCGCTAACCCCAGGGAGCACTTTCAGCTTTGTGTGTGTGTGTGTGTGTGTGTGTGTGTGATGGAGACAAACTCTTGCCCAGAGCCTCTTCAATTTGACTGGATGATTACACCTACCTGCCTTTGGTCATCATGCTGCTAACGGATAACGCTGCGTCCGAAATCGAGTACCGCACGCTGAACCTTAAGTAAAAGTGTACAGCACTGAAATTATAGCTAGCTAGCTATTTATCTCTTTATAGCATTTTATACTGTATATCTTATAGGTAAAGAATAAAACACATCAGGATGTAAGGAATGTTATAGGAAAATAATCAACTGACGAACCAGAGTTACTGTTACAACCTCAGAGTTGATTCATTTCTTATAACAGCACACCCCAAAATGATTTATTCCTCATTGTAGCACAGCAATTTTTCAACATGTGCACTTCTAATTTATTAAAGAACCACACGTCATAATTCTTAGCCATTTATGGTTACATTTAAGGTTGTGGAAGGTCTGCAAAACAAGTTAGTTCTATCAGTGATCCTGAATCTCTCGATCCTCATGGCTCGTGAAAAAATGTGACTTCAAAAAGAAATATGGTGGAGGACAGAAAAACAAATGTGGCGGACAACAAAAAAAAAAACATTGTGGACAACAGGAAAACAAACATGGCGGACAACAGGAAAACAAATGTTGCGGACAACAGAAAAACAAATGTGGCGGACAACAGGAAAACAAATGTGGCGAACAACAGGAAAACAAATGTTGCGGACAACAGGAAAACAAATGTGGCGGACAACAGGAAAACAAATGTGGCGGACAACAGGAAAACAAATGTGGCGGACAACAAAAAAAACATTGTGGACAACAGGAAAACAAACATGGCGGACATCAAAAAAACAAACATTGTGGACAACAGGAAAACAAATGTTGCGGACGACAGGAAAACAAATGTGGCGGACGACAGAAAAACAAACCTGGCGGATGACAGAAAAACAAACATGGTGGAGGACAGAAACAAACATGGTGGATGACAGAAAAATAAACATGGTGGAGGACAGAAACAAACATGGTGGATGACAGAAAAATAAACATGGTGGAGGACAGAAACAAACATGGTGGATGACAGAAAAATAAACATGGCAGACAAAATAAAAAGAAATATGGCGGACGACAGAAAAACAAATGTGGAAAAACAAATATGGCAGACGACAGTTTGGATCGGTTGTCCAAACTGATTGTGTTTCCCCAAACACTATACGATGTCGAGTAATAAATCTTAGACATTATTTATGATTTGAAATCAGAGCATCCGTGACTGGACTCAGTAGATTAGAGGGGATCAGATCGGATTTCACGCAACATTTGATTTTCGAGGAAGATAATCGGTTAAGATTAGCGTTAAATCATGACATGTTTTGCGATCATTCAGACACAAGAGGAGCGAATCGGCCTGAAGCTGAATAACAGGAGTGTAACTGACAGTGTGTGTTTCCAGCGTGGAGTCCGATGCTCAGGACGTATCTGATTATTGTCCTTGCAGGAAGTTCGTCCTGCTGGAGTGGGAGTGTTTATCTATGAAATGACGCAGTGTGTCCACTGTTTTATATTCTTATATTTTCAGCACATTTCACATGTGTATCATTTTACTAATAAAGGTTTGTGCAGATCAGAAGTACAGGGTTTCGGACGCAGCGCTGTGTTCCTGCTGCCTGATGATTGGCTGTGCTCGTTACAGGGGCGGAGCTTGCTCACTGTCATCACTCATACAGGAAACTGTGTGTGCATGTGCACTGAGTGCTACTGGCATTCCCTCCGACTCTCTCCATCTATCGCTCTCTCTTCCTCCCTCCCTCCCTCCCTCCATCCCTTACTATATCTCTCTCTTTTTCCCTACCATTCTCTCTGCCTCTCTCATTCTTTCTGTCGGTCTCTCCATTTCTCCCTCTCTCTTTCTGTCTCTCGGTATTATCATCTCTCTCTCTCTCTCTCTCTCAGTCACAGTCTCTCTATCATTATTTTTTGTCTCTCTCTCCATCTATGTCTCTGTCTTGCTCTCTCTCTCGTTTTGTCATTCTTTTTTGTATTTTTTCTCCCATTCTTTCTATCTCTCTCTCTCTCTCTCTCTCTGTCTCTCTCCCTCACCGTCTCTGCCTCACCCCCTCTCTCTTAGTGTCTTTCTCCATCTATCTCTCTTATTCTCCCTGTCACTCTCTTTCTCTCTCTCTCTCTCTCTCTCTGTCTCTCATTCTATCATTTTTTCATTCTCTTTCTCTTGTCTCTCTTTCTGTCTCTGTTTGTCTCTCTCTCATTATTTCTGTCTCGCTCTGTCTATATCTCTATTTCTGTCTCTCTGTCACCACCGTCTCTCTCTCTCTCTCTCTCTCTCTCGCTCACAGTCTCTGTCTCTCTCTCCCATTCTTTCTGTGTCTCTCTCCATCGATCGCTCTGTCTTGCGCTCTCTCACTTTGTCACTCTTTTTGTCTGTTTTCCCCTCCCATTCTTTCGGTCTCTCAGTCTCTCTCTTTTTCTGTCTCTCACTCTGTTTCCCTCTCTCTCTCTCTCTCTTAATGTCTCTCTTACCCTCTTTCTTATTGTGTCTCTCCACCTCTCTCTTACCATCTCACTGCCTGTCTCTCTCTCTCTCTCTTTCTCTCTCTCTCTGCAGAGCTTTGCGTCAGTGTGCTATAGCGTCTGTCATGCTTTGCTGCTTGCTGCCTGCTCCTCCGTTCTCTCTAAAACTGCACTTTGCTGCACAATATTCCGACATTCATTAGAGGTGAATAAGTGTACAGAAACGACAAACAGTCCCAAATTGGAGAGACGTGAAAACGCCTCTGCAGGAGAATCAACACAAATCCCAGAATAACTGCATTCACAGCTAAAGGGGACAACAGTGTGTGCATGTGATGTTTCTGCTGGACCTGTTCACTTTTTTTTTCGGTCGCAAACCACTTGCCATGCGAGTCCTCTATCTATTCTGATCCTGAAATGCCGTTTAGTGCTGTAGAGCGCGTGCGGTTTGGGACGTGGTCCGAGTCGTGATTACGCATGTTGTTCGTGGCCTGGTCGATGTTGCACATGGGGAATCAGTAGAGCTCATGTTGGCCTTCATATTGGATTAAAACTTAATCAAATCCACTCCCATAACTACCACCATGACCTTACTGCAGCCTCAGGAGGGGGCGTGTGATGGGAAGTGATCTCTCTCTCTCTCTCACACACACATACACACACACACACACATATACACACACATATACACATTATACCACAACATCACACACTGAATATACACTCCAACACCAGATTTTTCATGTTCTGTCTTTCTGTTAAACTGCGTCTTTAATATAGCGAAATGTTCTGATCCTCATCGTGAGCTCACAGAACCCCGAGACTGACGTACAGTACGTGAAAGAGTTAACACGTTAATGCTTAAAAACTTATTTAATAATCGTATCGTTCAAATTCAAATAAGGTCAGAACCGTGAAAAATATACTTAGATTTACATTAAAGTTCCCCTAACTGACTTATTGTTGACTTATTAACAAACCATAAACATCAGCTTTAACGGAACCACCGGTGGAATGGAAATCGACTTTTTCAATCAGGATAAACAAATGAATTGTTTTATCACCGCATGTCTGTTACGAGATTAGTCAGGACGCTGTTGGGTTTCTGCGTGTGGAGTATCGTGACTCTGTGTTTAGCTGCTGGTGAGCACGGGGATGGGAAAAGGGAGGGGTGTGAGCCTCACACAGTAACACTGGTACAGAGATAAAACTGTGCACAACTAAAGCTTTACTAAAGATATACTTGTGAAAAAGTGAAAATTCTTCGAGCCCTGAGTGTCTACTTTCATATGAGCCATTAACCAATACTGTGGAGTGTGACATCACAAATAAATTCAACACTGAACACAGACCCCCCCCCCCCCCCCCCCCAAAAAAAAAAAAAAAAAAACAGGCCCCGGGTAAAAGAGCGTTAATTTTCATTAACAGCGCCTCTGACACGTGCAGGTTTATATTAATGCGCTCCTCCTAATACTTCTAATACGTTATCGTTTCTATAGCAACAACTTATTAAATCGTTGTTATTTAAAAAAAAGAAAAACGTATAACCGTCACGCCGTGTTATGGTGAAGTTTTCTGTAAGGACACGTTGTTGTTGTTTTTTTTTTAACATTTATGGAAGGAGTCTCCAGTGTCAGAGGTGAATTTGTAGCTTTAGGTTTCCCGACATTTTTTAGGACGGAGGAGTTTACGCTTTCTAACCTAGAGTAGACGAATACTCGTGTTGGAAATGAATCAGGAGAGTCAGAATCGCTGAACTAGTATCTCATCATCTCACCAAGAAACCGTCTTCTGTCCTTTTTCTGTGCGTCAGACCTGTTACACGTCCTGTTACAAGAGCGCTGACACTGGAGACTCCTTCCTTAAACGTTAAACAAATACAGAAAACCTTTCCTGACGCTTTCCTCTTAAATGACGGCGGTTTTAAAATCCGCTTAGAATCAGGTTTATG
>CM042543.1:3005000-3030000 GCA_023630585.1 Cranoglanis bouderius | reverse complement strand
CTTGAAGACGGATCTACTGTCAGTTACAGAAAATTAATCGACACCGTCTGACCAATCAGAATCGAGAATATTGATAGTGCTGAGGTATAAACAGTTATGAGTCTTACGCAATGATCGCGTCAATCTTTCACTCCACTTCTTCACTAGAAGTCACTAATAGCTAGTTACTGTTTTTTAGCATATTTTTCCGACTGTAAGCGACAGGTGACGCTGACCACAGCCCCGCCTACTCATTTTCTATTGGCTCACGCTCGCAAAATTTGCATGTCCAAATATCAGTCGCTCCAGGATTTGCGCAAATTCAAGCGAACTCCGGGAATATTCGGAGGAGCTTGCGATTTTTCTAAATTACCGCAGATTTTGGCCCAAGACGCATCATGTGACTCCAGAACAACACGTATTCAGCCAAAGCCCTCTCCGATTCACGTGCGTCGAGCATGAGTACAGCTGAAAGGTCTCGGTTACCGACAAACATCACCGCGAAAGAGCGCGCAGAACTATTTCGTGCGGTTGTGATTCCGCAAATTCAAGTAGCACAAAAAACTCCGCAAGTTGCATCTCAAATTTTGAAAAAAGACACAAAATCAAGCATTTCTGGCCGCAACACTCACGAAAAAAAACGCAACGGGATCCTGTACGGACTGATTTATTGTTAGAGTTTCCCTCGTTCTCGGAGTCGCTCGCTAAGCGACCGGCTGACTCGAACACTTCCGCATTCCTCGCGCCGCGTTGCTGAGAGCGGCGCCTCCCCATTCACGAACTCACGTTTTGTTTACTTTGCCATGTGCTTTTGTTTTTGTTTTACGTCATGTCCCCGCCTCGGTATTTTCATTGGTTTTCTGCTCCCTGGTTCACATCACGTCTCCGCCCCGTTCATTGATAGGCTTTCTGGTTATTGTTTAATTATGAGTTTCAGGTGTTTGTTTCTGATTACCCTCCTCATTTAAACTTCCTTGCGGAGTATTAAATGAAAGTATGGGAATGAATGGGCCGTGCGTTTGCACTCTCCTCTCCTGGACCGTGGACTCCAGCCTCGCGATTGTTTGTATTACTGCCTCGTTCTATTGTGGAATATAACCTTACCTTTGTGGATCTACTTCCTGGTGATTCTGTGGATTATTGCCCAAAGTATTTCTGTAAACCACAGCCCGTGTTTTGTCACGAGGATTATCGTTTGTTTTGACCCCGTCTTTGAGTCACGTTTCTCCCCCCGTCCCAATACTTATGGTCCTCTGCGTTTCCTCCTGTCCTTATACTTTTGTTTTTTCTTATTAAAGTGACTTTTCCCTTTGTGCTTGCATCCAGTCGCCGTTTGTGTTACGTAACATTCATAAAAACGTGAAGCAGACGTTTCAGATTCTAAAATAATCAGTGACGGGGTGGTGTGATGAGGCAGAGTTACTGTTACCACTAAGAAAGTCTATGATTATTTTAGTCCTCTTATACGTACCATTAAAAAAGCTTTGCAGGAAACATGTTCTAACAATCTCAGGAATACACCATGGTTCTCGAAGTGGGTTCCAGGTACCTGTGGCATAGCCAGGTCTATGATTTTTCTTTTAGAAAGAAATGGTGGAAATCACAACCCACTCTTCTCAAAGTTATTATATTTATCTTTCAGTTCTTATAGTTATTAGCCCGTTTGACAGATTGAACGAGTTCAATTCAAACCTCACTGACTTCATAGATTTTATTTTTTATTAAAGATCCAGTACATCACTGTGACGTTTTTTTTTGTGTGTGTGTGTGTTATGGATGCGGTGTGTTTAAAAACAGTCCTTCACAGACCGTACAGATGAAACAAATCAGGAGTGAAGAAAACCAAGTTAACTACAGACTCAAGTCTCGGTAAAGTAAAGTGATGAGGACACGAACCTGAAAATCGACTCCATACACACACACATCCACAGTGATACATAGTCGTAATTGTCGTTTTGTTTTCGTCGTCATTCCAATTCTCGGCGCTGCGAAAGAGGAGAGGAAGGAAAGAACAGAGAGAGAGAAAATCTCGTACAACACGGAAAGGAAAAGCAAAGAGAGCAACAACAACAACAGCTTTAATTCCCAGAGAGAGAGTGAGAGAGGGAATGAAAGACGACCGTGATCGTTGAGGAAATAAGGACGGGGATAACGGACAGATGAGAACAGGACGGAGGGGAAGAAAAATGATTTCATTAAAGAGCACACGTTTAGCCGTGTAGCGCAGCGGTCCTCGTTTGATTCCCAAGTATCAATCCGTCGTTGTTTCGTTGTTGTGCGGTAAGCGATGCGTTCACCCCGACGTCTTGCCCGGGGGAGACGAGCGTCTGCGTCGTTAACCAGAGATTCATTTTGACCCCGGTCTCGTAGACCAATTGATTGTTTCCTAGCATGTACTGCTTAGACCTCTTAGTACAAACACAGAGACAAAGAGAGTTACAAAGCGCTGACACTGGAGACTCCTTCCATAAATATTAAATGAAGACCTACTTTACAATGTCAACACCTTTGTTTTAATCCGTTTGGGGCGTCGAGCGTACAAATCCTGGTACGAGCGCATGAATATACAGTAAATCCACTACTGTCAGAGCTGCTGTGACAGAAAACTAATCACCGCTCCCTCCAATTCTGACCAATCAGATCTGAGCGTTCACAGAAACAAACTCTGAAAGTGAAAGTAGAGAACTAGAGCACACACGACTGGTCCGAGAAATTTACAGGAGCATCTGGATTGGTTGATTTGGGAATATTTACATGAATTTGTTCAAATGATGACTGATTTGTCGTCTAATTACAGCGTGTAGTGTGTAACATAGTGTGTAGTGTGTAACATATACTGAACTGTATATCACATGATGAAATTTGCATTCGGGTCGATCAGATTTAACGCAAGCTCCGCCCTCGTTGACCGAAGAAGTCACTCAAGACAGCTAAACATCTCTACTAATCGTTGTTAAGAAGATCATATTTGGAGTATTATGAAGCACGGGATACTGTTTGATCATTCTCTATCACCGACGTAATGAAAGAATTGGACTCAGACGCTTGGACACCCCTCAGTAAGAGACATTAGTCGCTTCCCCGCGGCCGCATCAGCAGATATCACAGATGGCTGCGATTCGTCCTCCCATTTCTCATCATTCCAGGAGTAATGAGGAAGCACTGAAGCTCTGTTCTCTGTTCACAGGCCCTTCCTATGCCATCAGGCGCGGCCCCGCGGGCTTTCGGGGCTCTCCAGATCTAACCGTAATAACATTAGGGTCTAATGCAGGGTCCCTGTGCTCCGGGCTCGTATCGACTCGGCCAGATCTTTAATTTTAGAAATTCATTTACAAGCTGAGGTGCTTCTACGCTCGTGCTAGCTGCACAGGATCTGTGGGTTTAGTTTAAAGCTGATGTTGTGTTCACTACCTCAGCCAGTAAAATTTCACTGATCCACGACAAATCTTTAAGGTTTATACGCAACTTAAAAATGTGAAAATATGCAATACATCTTTTAATAATAACATTTAATTTATTCATTATAAATATATAAAATGTTGAAAAAAAATCTCCAAAATACCTCCTTAGGAGCTTAAAGATTCATTGAATCGGTGTGCCTGTCAGTCCTAGTGAAGGAGGCGTGGCCTCTTTGGTTGTCAGTCCTAGTGAAGGCGATGTGGCCTCTGTGCCTGTCAGTCCTAGTGAAGGAGGTGTGGTCTCTTTGGTTGTCAGTCTAAGTGAAGGAGGTGTGGTCTCTTTGTTTGTCAGTCTAAGTGAAGGAGGTGTGGTCTCTTTGTCAGTCTAAGTGAAGGAGGTGTGGTCTCTTTGTTTGTCAGTCTAAGTGAAGGAGGTGTGGTCTCTGTCAGATTAAGTGAAGGAGGTGTGGTCTCTTTGTTTGTTAGTCTAAATGAAGGAGGTGTGGTCTCTGTGCCTTTCAGTCCTAGTGAAGGAGGTGTGGTCTCTTTGTTTGTCAATCTAAGTGAAGGAGGTGTGGTCTCTTTGTCAGTCCTAGTGAAGGCGATGTGGCGTCTGTGCCTGTCAGTCCTAGTGAAGGAGGTGTGGTCTCTTTGGTTGTCAGTCTAAGTGAAGGAGGTGTGGTCTCTTTGTTTGTCAGTCTAAGTGAAGGAGGTGTGGTCTCTTTGTCAGTCTAAGTGAAGGAGGTGTGGTCTCTTTGTTTGTCAGTCTAAGTGAAGGAGGTGTGGTCTCTGTCAGTTTAAGTGAAGGAGGTGTGGTCTCTTTGTTTGTTAGTCTAAATGAAGGAGGTGTGGTCTCTGTGCCTTTCAGTCCTAGTGAAGGAGGTGTGGTCTCTTTGTTTGTCAGTCTAAGTGAAGGAGGTGTGGTCTCTTTGTCAGTCCTAGTGAAGGAGGTGTGGTCTCTGTGCCTTTCAGTCCTAGTGAAGGAGGTGTGGTCTCTTTGTTTGTCAGTCTAAGTGAAGGAGGTGTGGTCTCTTTGTCAGTCTAAGTGAAGGAGGTGTGGTCTCTGTGCCTTTCAGTCCTAGTGAAGGAGGTGTGGTCTCTTTGTTTGTCAGTCTAAGTGAAGGAGGTGTGGTCTCTTTGTTTGTCAGTCTAAGTGAAGGAGGTGTGGTCTCTTTGTCAGTCTAAGTGAAGGAGGTGTGGTCTCTTTGTTTGTTAGTCTAAATGAAGGAGGTGTGGTCTCTGTGCCTTTCAGTCCTAGTGAAGGAGGTGTGGTCTCTTTGTTTGTCAGTCTAAGTGAAGGAGGTGTGGTCTCTTTGTTTGTCAGTTAAAGTGAAGGAGGTGTGGTCTCTTTGTCAGTCTAAGTGAAGGAGGTGTGGCCTCTGTGCCTGTCAGTCCTAGTGAAGAAGGTGTGGTCCCTTTGTCAGTCTAAAGGAAGGAGGCGTGGCCTCTGTTCCTGTCAGTCCTAGTGAAGAAGGTGTGGTCCCTTTGTCAGTCTAAAGGAAGGAGGTGTGGTCTCTTTGTTTGTCAGTTTAAGTGAAGGAGGCGTGGTCTCTTCATCAGTCTGACTGAAGGAGGCGTGGCCTCTGTGCCTGTCAGTCCTAGTGAAGGAGGCGTGGATTCTTTGCCTTTCAGTCCTAATGAAGGAGTCGTGGTCTCTTTGTTTGTCAGTCTAAGTGAAGGAGGCGTGGTGTATGTTCCTGTCAGTCTCAGTGAAAGAGGTGTGTCTTTCAGGTTGTTCAGTATTTTGTTTACATAACTTTTAAAAAACTGTCTCAAAATTGTGAAGAGTATTTTTCTTCTCCCTTCTTTTGACTTCTTGGTGTTGTGTCTTATCAGCACATTTCACATGCAGAGGAAAATCAGGCTGCAGGAGGCTTAGCATTTTCAATAGAGATAGACAGATTTAGAGAGAGAGAGAGAGAGAGAGAGAGAGAGAGAGAGAGAGAGAGAGAGAGAGAGAGAGAGAGAGAGAGAGAGAGAGAGAATGAGAATAAAGACACAGAAGCTTTGTGCCACTCGACAGCCATCTTATAAAATGGAACATCTCTTATTGGCCGATGGCACGCAGCCCAGCGAAGTGGTTTAGGCAAGCACACTATTAAACATGCGAATGCACACACACACACACACAGACACACACACACACACACACACACACACACACACACACACACACACACACTCCTGTAGCTTATCTCCACTCAGAGCTTGGCCAAAAAGCATCAGTTTAACTGCAGGAAACTCTCTGAAGAGCCTCTTAAAGGGCCACGCTTTATAACCCCACTCAAACACTCGTGTTCCATTTCAACAACCCATCAAGTTCATTTTTCATTTCTGACTATCGCAATTTATTTCATCCATTTTAAGAGTCAGCTGAGAGAGAGGACTGTGTTGGGTTAAACTTTTAAGTCCTACACAACACAGTATTTACACTGTACACCTACTCTAAAGTATAAAAAAAAAAAATCTAAGTGTTCCAGAGAACAAAAGGGAACATAACAAACACTTCAAATTCAAAATGTTCTTTATCCTGGACTGTTGGTATTTATTCGATCATTATGGTACCATTTTAAATCATTTCGATCGTGATACAGACCAGTATTCCATTCCTAAATGATTGCATCGTTTATATTTTTGCTTTTCTATGGAAAAACCCCGAAATATTATTGAAAATATATCAGTAATAACAGATCCAGTTACTAATGGCCGAGATCACATGAACATGCGTGTGTAGCCACTACACGTGTTTATTTATCCGACTCAACTCAGGTTCACTTTAATAGGAACACCTTTACACCTGCTCATTTATGCAGCTGACCAATCAGCCAATCATGTTGCAGCAGCACAGCGCATACAATCATTTCCCTCTGAATTCTCTTTCCATCCACAGAACTGCCGCTCACTCAGTGTTTTTTGTTTTTCGCACCATTCTGTGTAAACTCTAAAGTCACAGAGATCAGACTTTTTCTTCATTCTGATGTTTGATGTGAACATTAACTGAAGCTCTTGACCCGTATCTGCATGATGAGCACTGTGCTGCTGCCACACGATTGGCTGATTAGCATGATCGGCACTAACGAGCGATTGAAGTGGACAGCGAGTGTATATTCATAAAAATTCAGAAAAATTCACACTTGATTTGTATAAAAGGTTAAAACCTTCCGTCTCGGGATGGATTAGCCGCCATATCTCTGTATGAAATCGTGTTTGCTTGTCGCACTTCATACGCGTTTTTCATGAGCTCAGGTTATTATCAGCTCTGTGTCTTTTATCTTTAACTTAACTCAGTAAATACAAAGACCTGTTTAATATTTTTCTTTATGTAATGATCACTCTGTACATTTGTGTGTTGTCAGAACGTCCTAAAATGTTTTATTCCTCTTACACTGCAGCATTTTACCAACAGTTAAAAATGTTTAGCTTATTAAAGTCATTATTAACTTATTATTATTAAGCTTATTAACGTCATGATTTTTTTTCTTTCTATTTCTAGTTACGTTTCACGATGTTGAACGTCCATGAAACAAGTTAGTCCCTGTTTTGATTTATTCTCTCTCAAAGTTAACAAGACAATAAAGAAAACGCACAGCTTGTCACGTTACTGAGAAAGCTACACCTTTATCTCAGACTGTTACTGTAAGCGCTGAAACTGGAGACTCCTTCCTTAAATGTTAAATAAACACATCCTCACCAAAAAAAGACTTACTATATCGATGATTTCACACGTTTCTTTCTTTCTTATTTCACATCAGAAATCTCTGTGTGAGTTGTTACTATAGAAACGATAACATGATGACGAATTAAAACGAGAGCTGCTGGTTTGGAAATTCAATCAACCAATCAGAATCGAGAATTCAGCAGCGCTGTGGAATAAACTGGAATACAACACGAGAAACTACTGATGTTCAGAACCATTTGGCATTCAGTGTGCGAACAAGAGTAGTGAGAAATGTTATGGGAATGTTTTTAGGTTCAGTCATTCCTGGCGTGTTTCATGTCTGCTGATTACCAGCCTCTCTTTCGTCCATTAGAGCAGAAACATTTTCACTAATATTATTTCTGACCTTTGGATTGGAGCAGCCTGGTGATATTTAAGTGGATTTGGGCCGGCGTGCTCGGACAGCTGTTTATACTCAGCGTCGCTGCTGTAATTGAATCTCTGTCCGTGTATGACAGACACACAGGGATAAATCGGGCCAGCACCGGTGACGGAGACGAGCCGGATGCATTAGAGTTGGGACGCCAACCGTTACAGAAATGCAAAATTTAAACAAGAAGAAAAACAAGAAGGATGCTTATAGCCTTCAGATTAGCATAGTTCAAAAAGCAAACCTTCCTGATTTTGTCACACAGTTAAATCAGCCGGTCACAAGCTTGGTATCATGATATCAGTACTAACGTTTTGTTTTTGTACGTACCCGATACAACAGATTCACACCCTTAACTAAGCTATCCTGATATCTAAAGCGAGATACACCCATCAGCCATAACATTAAAACCACTGACAGGTGACGTGAATAACATTTCCCATTACAGCGGCACCTGTCAAGGGGTGGGATATATTAGGCAGCGAGTGAACAGTCAGTTCTCAAGGTTGATGTGTTGGAAGCAGGAAGAATGAGCAAGCGTAAGGATCTGAGGGACGTTGACAAGGGCCAAATTGAGACTGGGACAGAGCATCTCAAAATCAGCAGGTCTTGTGGGGTGTTCCCGGTATGCAGTGGGTAGTACCTACAAAAACTGGTCCAAGGAAGGACAACCGATGAAAATTATTCAGGAACGGTTTGAGGAACATTTACGGCATTTGGCAGACGCCCTTATCCAGAGCGACTTACATTTATCTCATTTATACATCTGAGCAGTTGAGGGTTAAGGGCCTTGCTCAGGGGCCCAACAGTGGCAGGCTGGGGTTTGAACTCATGACCTTCCAATCAGTAGCCCAACATCTTAACCAGCTACCTCTGCCCCTGGGTGTTGACCAAGGTGTTGACTCGGCCTCCAAATTCCCCAGATCTCAATCCAACCGAGCATCTATGGGATGTGCTGGACAAACGAGTCCGATCCGTGGAGGCCCCACCTCACAACTTACAGGACTTAAAGGATCTGCTGCTGACGTCTCAGTGCCAGATACCACAGCACACCTTCAGAGGTCCTGTGGAGTCCATGCCTCGACGGCTCAGAGCTGTTTTGGCGGCAAGAGGGGGACCTACACGATATTAGGCAGGTGGTTTTAATGTTACGGCTGATCGGTGTAGCTTAACGTTAATGTTACTCCTGTAGCAGTAACTAGGACAGAATTTGCTAGCAAACTTCTAGCTAGCTAACATTCAATAAACGTATGCTGTGTAAGGAATAAAGCACGATCAATAAAGGTGTTGATTTTTCTTCAGCAAGTCCTCAATTCCTCTTATACAGCTATTTATATTGAATTTTTTTTTTTTATATCGACCATTTAACAGCGTTGTGGTATAAGTAACTATAACCGCTAAAGCTAGCTAGCAATTTATTGTGTAGTAAAAAGAGTAACAAAGTTTACAAGAAAGCTAGCTAATGAAATTGACAGGTTTAAGCTCCTAAACTCCAAGAAAACTCCGGATGGTTCCTCACGGGTCAAATCTATCTGACTGTGTGAAGTATTTTACGTCAAGTAGTACACTGAGTTAAAGTAATGAAAAGTAAACGTTAGTGCTGAAGTTAGCTAATCAGGTTTCCAATTGGGACGGTCCAGGTTAATCTAAGCTCCGCCCATGCTGATCCGGAGACACCTATGGTTCAGGAAGAACCAAGAAGTGTTCAGAGTTTGTTGGAAAACCTGAGCTTTCATCCTGCGCTATTCTACACCGAAGGAATCTTTAATGTTACCAACAGTTGAAAAACTAGCTCTTATGTCTTTATCTGAATATCCTCTTATCTCAGGACGAGAGGGTGCGTCTGTTAATGGATACCGAAACTGCGTGCTGTTATTGGCTTTATGCTGCTTTTTCATGCTGCTTTGGAAAAGGAGCTCTTTTTGAAATACGATGCAGAAAAATTTCCCTTGACAGAAAAATAAATGTTTATGGTCGTTATCGCTGGATTTGGAATCTCTGTGCTGTAATTAGTGTGCTTTTGTGGGGAATAATAAGCAGTGAAAGGTCGAAACATCTGAGAACACCAGGAACTTCTGTTTGTGTTCCAACATTTGTACATTTCTTTTTTTTAATTATATCTCTGAAAGAGGATCATTTCTAACCAATATGAGTCTAAAACAGTGTGTTCATGTTGACAGAAAACTATAAAAATGAATACTATATACAATATGTACTTATCAACTCAGACTCAGGTGTGTCATTTCTTTACACACACACACACACACACACACACACACACACACACACGCATTCTTACTGTAAAGCGATGACTCAGAAACCAACCTGATATCCAGTCGGCTAAAAATTCTCTAAGCTTGATATGATGAGTTTGATATTATACTGTAATTAACCGCCCAGTGCTGTTCACTACATAGCCACATCCTGTCATATTTCCTCATTATACTCATCTCAGTGATTAGCCATTTAAACAATCCTGATGGAAATGATCCCCAAAAGCCTTTCCCACGTTCGCAGATCCTCAGTGGAAGTCTGAAAGAAGAGTTGAAGGAAATGGGAGGAACACCACCACCACCACCACCACCACCACCACCACCTTTTTTGTTTCTGATTTATGCTGTTACTCATCTTTAGCTAGGCTTAGTGGGTATTGCATCAGGTCCATCAACCATATAGGTCACTTCGTATGTAGGTGTACAATTACAGACTGCAGCTCATTGGTTGTTCTGTACAATGTATTAATCCCCCACACACCTTTGGGGTTGGGGGTTTGAATCCCGTCTCCGCCCTGTGTCCATGGAGTTTGTATGTTCTCCCTGTGCTTTGGGGGTTTCCTTCTGGTTTCTGGTTTCCAGTCCGCGTGTGCGATTGTGCCTTGCGATGGGTTGGCACCCCGTCGAGGGTGTGCCCCACCTTGTGCACTGGGATCGGCTCTAGGTTCCCCCGTGACCCTGTGTTGGATAAGTTGTACAGAAAATGGATGGATGGATTGATTTCCTTGTTCCATTTTCACCTTATTATTGAACAGGCAGCTGTCCATGGTGCTGAAATCCATCCGGTAGCATGACAAGGTCTCTTTCTGAGGACTGATACACGATATATGAGCCAAATGTATGTGGATACCCGACCATCACACCCATATGTCCTGGTTGAACGTCCCAGTCCAAATCCATGGGCATTGATATGAAGTTGGTCCCCCATTTGCTGGTTTAACAGCCACCTCTCTTCTGGGAAGGCTTTCCACTTAGAACATTGCCGTTGCCTGCAGAAGCATTAGTGAGGTCAGGCACTGATGTCGACGAGAAGGCCTTGTATGTAGTCGCCATTCCAACTGATCCCAAAAGTGTTGTGGTCAGGGCTCTGTGCAGGACACTCAAGTTCTTCCACGCCAACCTTAACCCCAAAAAAATGCTGACAACATTTTTTGACTTGCGTCAAATATTGGCCTTTTTGGATATTTTGTGACTGTTTGAATTTCCATGGCGCCCGACATGTATCGCAAACTTTTCTTAAATGCTATACGCCCTCTCTCACGCTCTCTCTCTCTCTCTCTCTTTATTTCTGTGTCAGTACCTCCACCTTCACATTCCCTGTATCCTGGAGATGCCTGAGAATATATATACACACTCCTCCTCAGTGACTTGTTTTTACCAGCACAATAACACTCGAGTGCAAAACAGAGCTGTGGGATCGGTCCGCCGCAGAGCTGGGGATCTCAGTGCAATCACTGTGATGTCAGTGTGAAAAGCCGGAGATGTTGACTCACCTTAGTGACTACATAGTGCACTATTTTGGGATTCTGCCATTTTATACCCAAAGCATAGTGATAAATATCTTATACGCTCATAAAATCTGACAATACACCGCAGTGGTCAGTGTTCACATCATATGCACCGTAGTGCTTTTAAGAACTAGGTTAAGATGTTGGACTACTGACCAGAAGGTCATGAGTTCAACCCCCATCACTGCCAAGCTTCCACTGTAAGTAAGGCCCTCAACTGCTCAGTTGTATAAATGACTTACTAATGTAAGTTCCTCTGGATAACGGTGTCTGGCAAATGCTGTAAACGTAATGTTTATTGTTGTATACGATACATTATACTTTGGCATTGACATTGACATCATCTTCCTAGCAGTAAGTAGCAAAAATAATATAGTGGTTTGTTTGTATATTGTTGCTTCTTCCCCTTACAGGTAGTTCACCATCAACTGAGCATTGGCGAGAGAATTATTAACCATTTAGCTTTGTGGGTTTTGCTGGTGATGTCATGTCCACCGTGGACAGTTCCTCCCCAGAGCACCAGAGGGCACCCTTACTGATTTTTTTTTTTAAATTTCTTCTTTTGTTGTCCGCTCCAGTTCCTTCCTTGATTGTGTTCACCTGTTTTGTGTTTCCTGTTCACTTCACATCCAACTCCCTGGATTCCATGACAGGTGAAAGCTTGGCAAGATCAGATGAACTTTATTGCATTTTTCCATTTATAACATTGTGACAATTCATAATACAAAAATGTATGAATTAGGTAAAATACCTAAATGTGTAAATTGCCTACCTTTTATTTATTTATTTATTTATTTATTTATTTTTACAGCTGTAGGTATAAATAATCTTTAACCTCGATCTTTAACAGCACACAAAGTTGAACTACTCAAATTGCCACATGTGGTTTTGCAGACTAAAACAGTGTGTAAGACATGGCAGAATAATCGTAACCAGTTGTGTAAGCAGTTTTGCTCATGTTCACGTATAAAGAGTTCGAGAAAGCAGGAAAGAAGTCACGCTAGTTTCCGTGGTTGGGGTAAAAGGAGAGTTGACGGAAGCAGATAGACCAAATGTAGCTCCGCCCACCCAGCATGGGCCAGAAATTCAAAGAAATTCAGAAATCTCTTAACTGGAAAAGGTAACCGTGTTCCTTCTTGTAGAGTCGGTGTTAAATTCACAACCGAAGCTAGTGATAACAATAACAGATAATTATGTAAATGAGTTGATGGTGGATGTAAACATTTTGAAAAGATTTGTACTTAAACTTGTTAACAGGCAGCAGATGTACTGAATACTGAATGGTGTGTGGTTCGGGAAATGATGGCAAGACTTCTAGGATGTTGTTTTTGTGGCGTTTTAGCAAAAAGGATGCGGTTTGCAAACACAAAAAACGCCTTAATCTAGGTTTTAAAGCGACGAGGAAAACGTAGTGAACGTGTCTGAGGTTAACGAGGCCCGTTTTTTTTGAGGTGTGATGTGTGACTTATCCTGTAAATGGCGTAATATCGCCTGTGACCCTCAGTTTGCCCTTAAAAGAGCCGGTGAAGCTCGGCGTGTATTTGTGTGTAAAGTAGTTTGCTTATTAGTTGGCGGCCTCGCTTCAGTATCGGCGCGGATTCAAATGACACGGCAGCCTTGAAAGTCTAAAATAGAGTTTGTTTATTCATCCATTCATTCTCTCTCCCTCTCTCTCGTTCTTTCTCATTCTCTTCCTCTCTCTCTTTCAAACCCCAATTTAAAAAAGTCCCTGAAATGGAGCTATTCATTTTTATTCAGCTTTCAAGGCACGTCACACATGGTTAGTGTATCATTTGTATCAGTGTGTGTCAGTGTGTATCAGTGTGTGTGTGTGTGTATCCCAGGCCGTTAACCATGATGCAGTAGGGATTAATACTACACACCGTTCTGCAATCAGACGTGACGGCGTGTACGATGATAAATTGCACTCCTCCTGCAGCTGATTTCAGCATTACACCACCATCACGCCAAAGGCAATCATGGGAAATGTAGTCTGAAACTACAATTATTAGGCGTAATCCTCTTCTTCTCCACAGCGGCCGGTCCGAGTGATTGGATTCGGTAGCGCAGAACGGAATTTCTTTATCCTGATATCATTTATTATGCTCAGAGACGGCGAGACCATCACCGCGACCTTCATTTTGTCCTTTGTATTATGGCATCGCATTGTCAGGGATCGATTAGTTACGCCCGGACAAGCCGAGGCTGCATTGTGTGTAGCCTTGAGTTCCGGTACTGAGTTTATTACACCCTTTTATCCTTGATTAAATTTGCCCACCGTCTTAAGAGCCGTTATATTACTTTATCTCTTTTTTACTGAAGTTTTTTTTTTTTTCTTTTTCTTTTTTGATGAGCGCTTCTTTGCATACTTGCTCCTCAAATATCAGGAGGAGGAGCTTGTGGAGTTCAAATATCAAGAGGAGGAGCTTGTGGAGTTCAGGATATCAGAAGGAGGCGCTTGTGAAGTTCAGGATATCACAAGGAGGAACTTTGTGAAGTTCAGAAATCAGGAGGAGGAGCTTTGTGAAGTTCAGGATATCAGGAGGAGGAGCTTGTAGAGATCAGAATATCTGGAGGAGGAGCTTGTGAAGTTTAGGATATTACAAGGAGGAGCTTGTGGAGTTCAAAAATCAGGAGGAGGAGCTTTATGAAGTTCAGGATATCAGGAGGAGGAGCTTTGTGAAGTTCAGGATATCAGGAGGAGGAGCTTGTAGAGATCAGGATATCTGGAGGAGGAGCTTGTGAAGTTTAGGATATTACAAGGAGGAGCTTGTGGAGTTCAGAAATCAGGAGGAGGAGCTTGTGAAGTTTAGGATATTACAAGGAGGAGCTTGTGGACTTACAGATATCACAAGGAGGAGCTTGCAGAGTTCAGGATATCAGGAGGAGGAGCTTGTGTGATGGCAGCAACAGATTATTAGCTCTTAGCGGATTTGAACAGGATGAGAAGAAAACTCCTTTAGAGTTTTTATTGATTTGTGTTTTGTTTTTGAATGTGGTGTGTGTGTGTGTGTGTGTGTGTGTGTGTGTGTGTGTGTGTGTGTGTGTGTGTGAGAGAGAGAGGTTGCTTATCTCCCAGAGCTGGAAGATGTTCAGGAGCGATGTTGGACTCGCAGGGGTTTAATGCGGTAGTGATGGTCATATATTATTAATTCCACCGTACACTCTCAGTGTCTCTCTCTCTCTCTCTCTCTCTCTCTCTCTCTCTCTCTCTCTCTGTCATTGCAGTTTATTGTGGTGGAGAATGATAAGCTCTAGGAAGGCCATCATCTGCAGCCCAAACCCACACCCCCACACACACACACACACACACACACACACACACACACACACACACACACAGTTCTGCTATAAATAGTTTTTACCACCTACACCACCAACACCAGCTTCCCACTCTCTGTGCTCTCCGTTCTTCTTTTCTCTTAATTCTTTCTTTCTTTCTTTCTCTCTTTCTTTCTTTCTTTCTTTCTTTCTCTCTTTTCCTCTCTTAAACTGTTTTTATTCCCCTGTGTATGTCCTCCTTTCTTCTAGTTCCTCTCTTTTATCCATTTCCTCTTTTACTCCCGCACTCGTTTAAATGCTGCACTCCATCGTTCCTTCACTCTCAGTTCTTCACTTTTTATCATCCAGAATTCCCCTTGTTGCCCTGTTTGTCTGCATCTCTTATATAACACACACACACACACACACACACACACACACACACACACAGGCACACGTCTGCCTTGTTTTCAGTATTAATGACCAGTAAGGAAGCCTCTGGGCTGTGTACAGAGCAGGGCAGAGCAGAGCGTCTGGAGCCGATGGTGTTTGAGGTGCATCTCCATTAACCAAACACTCATTCATTAAGAAAATGGAGCCGAGGAAGAAGTATTGATCTGACTCGGAGCCTCTCTGAGATCCACTCTCATCTCACAGTCCGTGCCATTAAGTGCCACTCGCACAAGTATGATGTATAACGGCTATTAATAATACCTGTGGAATCCACACTGTATTTACATCATCAAAGCTTTTCCTATAAGACTAAAGAAAACGAAAGAACTCCAGATCATTTCATTTCTCCGCCACTTTTCATCGAGTCTTTATTAATATTCTGATATTTAACTGCAGAATCGTTCGGATTCATAAGCTTTCTCTATACGATTGTTATGAAACGAATGGTGTAGGCTTTGTGAGATCATGTGGATCGTCCTGTCGCACTTCCGACTATCACTGACTGACGATAGCATCGATCGTGGTTTTGGAGAGGTGCAGGCTACAGCATTGATGACTCTGCGAAAAATATAGGGGCGTGGCCAGTGTGTCATGTACCAGAACCTGGCTACAAGTTGGCAGTAGCTGCTAGGCGCTAGCATTAGCATGTAGTCGTTTTTTTTTTTTTTTTTTTCTTCTTAATTACCGCTTCAGGAAGGTCAGGAATGCTTGCAAAACTGGACTGTAAATAAACCCAACAAGTTATTAATCGAAACTTTTATAATGACTATGCCCACGTGCTGAATGTTGAAGAGCAGCGGAGATACTTCGTCGCCTCGTTTTCATTTTCTTCATCTTCATGTTTTGTGAGCCAGCAAATCATGGACAAGGGAAGATACCCGTAAGGTGCATCGGAGAAACCGATGGCAGAAACCGTTTTGTTGCTCTGCTCCGAAGTCAGACAGCAGGTTATTAAATTATTAAGTCAGACAGCAGTTTATTTTTGTTGATGTTAAAGACACGATGTTCTCCCGCGGACAGCTAAATCGTCCGACTTGACGGTGATCTCGATAGTCGGAATCTATCGGTAATGCCTGACACTATTGTCAATCATCCCAAGCCTAGAATGTAAAGAAACGTTAGCCGGCAGGTACAAAAGTGTGAGAGCATTACTCAATAATAAGCAGCTCCTCCATATTGTTTTCTACCAAACAGAGAGACCACATTTGTTTTTAATTGGCTCACAAGACCAAGGCTGGTCAATTCACAGGTCAGCATAAAGTTGGAGCGAAACGTCTGACCGATTAGCTCAGCTTCAGCTGAGAAAAAGCAGAAGCATATCAGGTTTTCAGATTTCTCCCTGTAGCACTGTACGCAAGGGGTCAAAAATCATAAATGCTACAGCTAAACTGTTAAAATGTTAACACTTGCACAATGCTAGCCAGATCTCCTCTATCATACAACAGCTACCAACCAGGGAGCGTTGAATGCTAACACGTGCTTCCTCCAAGACACGTCAAGCCAGCCAATCACATCGTCTCGAACTGCTACTCATGCTGCGTCACAGAGCGACATAACGCACTCGGAGGAATTCGCTATCTGCCCTCTTCCTCATACATGACCTCGCAGACTCCTACGATTGGCTAGTGTTTTGCGTTGACTGACAGGGGAGAGAGAGACAGAGTATGCCCCTCCCACTCAGAGAGCATGGCCAGTTTTGCTCTCCTGGCTCCCAGGTACGGATGCGAACGCGTTTCCGTCGCACCACTCCGGATCCTGATGTGGTAGATACTGCACTAATATAAGATGGTGACAGGAGTGATATGACCCGGGGGTAGTGTGTAACTAATGAAAAGCGGAGGACCGAGGATTGATCCCTGAGGTACACGAGCCATGGCAGACTTGTTTGCCAAAGGCAACGGAATGATGTGTGTTAGTTTGATCAGATCCGAAACAGGCAAAAGGCAAGTGTGTAATCGCGATAGAGGTGTTCAGGAGGTCCAGGAAGTTTTCACAGCATTTCAGAAAAGTCTAAATGAACTTTTATAGAGTTTCACGAAGCAAAAGTTTATAAAACAGGCAAGAGGCAAAAGTTCTACAGGTCTTATAAAACTACAGGTCTTATAAAATATTGCAACTGATGTAACCGAATCATTTTCCGTCCACTATCAGCCTCTTCTCACGATCTTTGCTGTGATGGTGATGGTGTGATGAGCTACAGAGTCCATGTCCAAATTGATAACTTTCCTTCCTGCAAAATGTGTTTTATTCCTCTTATACCACGACGATTACGTTTATATTTATTAAAGGACAACAGATCATACTTTTTATCCATTTATATACTGTACGGCTGATGATGTGTAACGTCTGCGAAACAATTCTCACAGCTATAAACAGTCGTAAAGCGTAAACTCCTCTGTCCTGACACTGGAGACTCCTTCCTTAAACGTTAAATAAACATAAAAGTTCGCCGTATAAATGACATTATTAGTGGAGCATCATGCCGTACGAATCCCTGTGAATGAGCTGTTACTATAGAAACGATAACGTATTCGAACGAGCGCATTGATGCTGTATAAACCTGCGATTTGTCTTGCGGCTGCACTACTGTCAGAGCTGCTGTTATAGAAAATTAAAATGTTTAGCTCCATCTCCATGGTTACAGCGCTCTCACCTTTGGGATTGTGGGTGGTCTGGTACTTCACCAGGACTTTCAGGACTATAGCAATATAGACTCGATTATTATTGTCGTTTCTCAATCACAGAACTGTTGGCAAGCCTTTGAGAAGGTTTGTACGTCGTCACCAAACCATGAATAACATTCGTACCTCACTGTTCAGCTCGAGATCGAGTAGGACCAAGAAGACAATGTTGAGAGGAAATCGAAAGGTGCTCTCAGAAGCCGGATTGAAAAGGTTCACTGTTGGTTAGGAAGCACTAAAATCGTGAAGTCACAACCTTTTTCCAACACTTTAGCAAGGAAGAGTGGATTAGAAATGGGTGTATAATTCTTCCCTGAGGCAGGGTCAAGGCCGGGTTTCTGAGGAACAGTGGAAACGGCGGCGGTTTTAAGGGAGGAAGGAGAAGATCAGAAAAAAGTCGAGAGAAATATTGCGTCTTTGTTAAAGGACCTGCAGAGGGCATCGCAGTAATCGAGTGTAGGAGACACAGTGGGGGGAAGAACACGGGGATATTTTGCTGATTTTATCTTTGAAGAAGCTAAGAAAAGCATTCGTTTGATCAGCAGAAGCTGAAAGTGCAGCAGAGGGAGGCTGGAGGAGTTTGTTAATAACGGCATAGTTGTGGACTGGAGACCAGTTTCAGTGATTTAAAGATTGGGGGGGGGAAAGTATGAACAGAGAGATAATAGTAAAGTTTTCTTCTATAGGAGCGATTAGATGGAACGAATCGAGTCTTTAGATTGGACGGATGATCGAGCGAATCCAGTTTTACACTGCGCAGGTTTTAAGATTACTACTGTACGAGTACTCGCGCTGTACGCCTGATTATACGATGAAGGTTCTCTAATGATTAGAATAAAGGAAAGGACTACGTTCTGCTTATGTCATCAGTCATCTGTGCAGAAAACAGGCTCGCATGAAGACAAACACTGAAGCCAGCTTGAGCTAATGAGGAGATCTTCTGTCCACTGGAACGTTTCGTTTATATTTCTGACGAGCGCCGCTCACACTCTGAGATCTTAATCAGGAAATTCTTACATGGCCAGAACTTTTTTGTTGGATTGTGGGTTGGATTGGACGAGTTTGTAGTTTGTTTGTGGCTTAGGCGTTGCCTCGCACCTGCCTCGCACCTCCAGGGTTGGGGGTTCGATTCCTGTCTCTGGCCTGTGTGTGTGTTTGTGGAGTTTGCATGTTCTCCCCGTGCTTTCGGGGGTTTCCTCCGGGTGCTCCGGTTTCCTCCACCAGTCCAAAGACATGTGCTGCATGCATGATTGGCATTTCCAAATTGTCCGTAGTGTGTGAATGGGTGTGTGAGTGTGTATGAGATTGTGCTCTGCGATGGGTTGGCACCCTGTCCAGGGTGTCCCCTGCCTTGTGCCCCGAGTTCCCTGGGATAGGCTCCAGGCTCCCAGTGTCCCAGACCACTGTCGCTAAATCAACACTGGAGGCATCACTGAGTTTCATTCTCATCAAGAAAACTGAGGCATAAATGTACAGCCGTGTCAATGAAACATGCTGCGATTACACACACACACACACACACACACACACACACAGCTCAATTAAAGCATAACACAACACTCTGTGAAGGCCTTGCTGAAGGTGCTGAGGTTTGAACCCTGACCTCCTGATCAGTAACCCAGAGCCTTAACCTTATATATATATATATATATATATATATATATATATATATATATATATATATATATATATATATATATATATATATATATATATATTTATTTATTTATTTATATATTTATATATTTATTTTGTGTGTGTGTATCAGTAATGCAGTAGTGCTTTGCTACAGATCGGATCTTAGACTTATTAGTGGTTGCCATAGTGACACCATGTTGACTCGCTGACTTTCAGAATCATTTGCACTTCTTCTTGGCAAATGTGCAGGACTCGGTATGTGTGTGTGTGTAAGTGTGTGTGTAAGTGTGTGTGTAAGTGTGTGTGTAAGTGTGTGTGGGTGGGTTGCTCCTTTTTCTTAAAGCTTGTGGATTGAAGGCTTGTTAGAAGTGCTCTTAGGCATGCTGAGTGTGTGTGTGTGTGTGTGTGTGTGTGTGTGTGCGCGTGTGTGTGGTATAAGTTATATAATTTTTTTTTTCACTGAGACCGACACACACAGAGGCCACGCCTCCTTCTGTGAGACCGACATGCACAGAGGCCACGCCTCCTTCTGTGAGACCGACATGCACAGAGGCCACGCCTCCTTCTGTGAGACCGACACGCACAGAGGCCATGCCTCCTTCTGTGAGACCGACATGCACAGAGGCCACACCTCCTTCACTGAGACCGACACACACAGAGGCCACGCCTCCTTCACTGAGACCGACACACACTGTGTAAACTACAGGTGTTAATGAGTAATGTCAGTGCTCTTTACTTCAATAGTATGAAATCCAACAAATGGGCTCACGCTGGTTAAAAATGATGAGATTTTGGCTTCTTCCATTTTACTGTCACATCATTCTGTTGCTTTTATGAGTTTTCGTTTGGCTGCCTGTCATGTGCCGTTTTTAATTGTTCCACTATAAAGCACTTTAATTTCCATCACAATAAAAGATAATAAAATATTATTATTGTTGTTGTTATTACTACTGAGCATCTGAGCACTCTGCGCTTCATGTTAGCCTGACATAAAGGATTTAATGGCCCTCAGGCAATACACACCAAACCATACCGACTAGCTCATGCACTGCCTGTGTGTGCCTCATGACACACACACACACACACACACACACACGCGCGCACACACACACACATACACATATACACACACAACACACACACACACTGGTGGACTGTTAAATCAGCATGCCTGTGGTTTGCTAATCGCCTGATACCAAAGTGCTGAAGGCATGCATGCAGTGATCACTCAGCGTGGGAGGACACACACACACACACACACACACACACACACACACACACACACGCACACACACACGCACACACACACCTCATCCAGTGTGGGAGGACACAGTTGCATCACTCAAACACACAAATGCATGTGCTGGGATCATAAAGCGTGGGAGCGTACAGAGTCAGTCTCTCTCTCTCTCTCTCTCTCACACACACACACACACACACACACACACACACACACACACACACACACACACAAGCACAGACACATATACTTCATGAAGTAAGTGGCCCTATAAACAGACTTTTACTGATTTTTCTTTATGCTATATATAATTTATAATTTTATTTTCAGTGAAGGAGGCGTGGCCTCGATATGTGTCGGTCTCAGTGAAGGAGGCGTGGCCTCTGTGTGTGTTAGTCTCAGTGAAGGAGGTGTGGCCTCTGTGTCAGTCTCAATGAAGGAGGCGTGGCCTCTGTGTGTGTCAGTCTGGTTCCTTTCCAGCCCAGACTCTAGATTTGACATGCAGCCTATTAGTGACAGTCATGTCATGTGATTACATAGAGTGGCACGCCCCCCAGGGGTTCATTTTTTTAAACCCACTTCACTGTTACATGAATGAGGTGGATTACTTTGGATAAGAAACTAAAAGTAAGTAGATTAGGGATGTTACCAGATCTTTTTTTTTTCATGGTATCTGGTTAAGATTAGAGATGTGCAACAAGGGACTAGGGTCAGATATGAAGCTTGTGGGTTAAATAAAGACCATGCTCATTAACATAAATGTTTATAGTGTATGATGCGTACATAGCATTCGTTTATTCATCCTTAGTAAGTGCCTGGTCACTCTCTCTATAATCCTCCTTTCCCTCTAATGTGTAAACGCACATATAATAAATTCATAGAATAAATTTGTTCAGAACCGGCATGATAAATGACGCTCATTGTCTGCACTTTCAATTGCGATTGTTTTGAAACTAGCCCAATCTGGCAACCCTGCCATTAACTGTCCTGTCCACTTCTCCACTGAAAGGTGAGCATGGGGCAGCGTTATTCGTACCCCAGTGGAAGTGTATTAGCGTTTGTTGCAGTTCCCATGTTTGACCACTAGGTGCATTAATAACTCTATGAAAGCTAAATGGGGAAGTGAGAGCAGTGAGTTACTTATGGAGGACCAAACCTGCAGAAATTAAAAATAAATAAATAGATAAATAAACAGATAGATGAATAAATAAATGTAATAATAGAAAAATAAATAAAGGAATAAATGACCTTATAAAACAAATATATAATTAATTTATAATTAAATTGAATCCTAAATGTATTTTCGTATGACTTTTCCCTTCATTTATTTTCTGTATTTACTGTATTTACTATGTGTATTTATATTTATTTATTTATAAGTCTATTAATTTTTATATTTATTTATTCCCGCATGTATTTATTTCCGTATTTATTTATTTCTACATCTGTTTATTTTTACTTTTCCGTGTGTAACTTGGAAATGAGGGAGGCGATCCTCGCGTAGCATTTTATAATTAATGTTGAGTTACTGAGGTACTATTCACGACTTTTTATACAAGTTAGCTTGTGCTAGTTTTCTGTAAATGGTGTGTTAATATTAACGGGTTTTTTTTGTGTATTTGAGGTTTGGTTTGAGTAGTATTTGACAGTCCCCTCCAGGATTTTGCGATCGCAGAAATGATCACAAAATCAAGCAAATGGCGCAATATTTGGAGGAGATTGAAATTTTTCAAAATTACCGCAGATTTGGGCCGAGATGCTTCATGTGACGTCATCGCAACACGCAGTCACTGCGAAAGACGATTGCAATTCCGCCAATTCAAGTAGTTTTCAGTAAAAGAAAAATAATTAAAAGCCACAAAAAAACTCCGCAAATTGCATCAGAAATTTATTTTAAAAGCCGCAGCAAAATCACGCATTTTTGGCCACAGCAATCATAAAAAAAAAACTCTGCGAAATCCCGTACGGACTGATTTGAATATGCGTTTTCTGAGAAATTCATCTTCCACTTTCTGACATATTACGAACATTAAGTGATAATAATCTGCAAAAGGAGTTAGGTAACGTTAGCCCTAGCTAGCTTTCTGAATTTTATTAATGTAACAGGTACGCAGTTTAATACTATAAACCGAAGGCTGTAAATCAGGACACAATACTGCATTTATACATTAAAAAAAAGCTTCAGTTTCATCGGTTTTCTTTAACTTCTGACGCTAACCCCGCCCCCTCGCCTTAACCTTGACCGCTTATACAATTCTCACAAGCTAAACCGGAATAACAAATTCGTTCCTGAGCCTAAGACGAGCTTTTACGAAGAGTCATTACCATCCTGATCCCCTCACGTGTCAATTAAAGCCCTGAGCGGCTGTTGTTCAAACGTAGCACGCAGAAGATCTGACAAACAAAACATGATTAGCGATTAAAGTGTAATAAATTGAGCGTAGAGGGAGGCAGCGCCGTGGCATGTTTTATGTATTCGCTGTTAATTCGAGCGAAAACAAAATTAATTTGGCGTAACGAGAGCGTCACGGCCGCTTTGTCTCAGGTTCCTCCTGTTTAACGTCGTCGTCTCCTCAGAGATTGTAGGAAGTGCACTTGACTAATTCAATCATTCGAGCAAGGGGAAAAAAGCACGCTGTTACTGTTTTAAACACTTATTCTACATGTGTAATATATGATATTAAATATTCGGGGTGTTTAATTGAATTAATTGAATCGCCGATTATTACAGAATTCTCACATAATTGAACTTGTATTAATTTTGAGCTCGGCACGGAAGACGAAAGCGGTGCCTCGGACAAATCGGACGTGAAAGCCGTCGCGTTTCCCCGCGTGCTGTGCTTTCAGAGATGCAAATGAAGGAGGAAATGACATCACGGAGACTTTAATCAACCTTTACAGAGGACGAGCAGATGCTGTGTGTAATTACCAGAGACAGTTAAACACACCGCGCCGTCACCAAAGTCACAGAGTCACAGAGTCGCTGTGGTCAAGAGGAGGACGCTGATGCAACACGGCGTTCGTCACGTTTCATCACGTTTCATCACGTTTTGTAATATTGTTCATCGGTTCTTAACGATGGAGTTATGTTATAGACACTTTCGAACATAAATAACACTAATTATATCTTCAAAGTGGACTCCTACTTGTAATAATATACAAAGTCAGCTCTAAAATGATTGACACCCTTGGTAAAGATGGGTTAAAAAAAATTCATTTGCTTAATTTCACACTGAAACCATGACAGTTTTAATGTAAAATTTTAACTGGAGTAAATTTATCTCACCATTCATTATAGAAGCTGACTCTATGTATAAAATATGTATATCCCGTACATCATATATGTGTCGTATAGGCATGCTACGTAGAGAGACAACCATCTTTACCTTAAAGATCTTAAAGTCTGGCTACACATTACATTCACGCAGAATCCGCTGTAGTCGAAATGCGTTCAGGAGCTGCAATTTTAGGTAACAAAATTAGGTAAATAACATCAGAAGATCACAAAGAAGCGATGATCGTTAAGCGTTAATGTCTATTTCTGTCTATCTGGGGGTGTGAAAAGTAATGGTGGAAGTTACTGAGTAACAAGCTAGCTAGTATCTGGTGTAAGAACCTTAAGGCTAAGTTACTACTAGCTATAGCAACATATATTACAGTATATTATGATTGAAGTTGTCTCTTAGGACCTCTAAAAGTTTAGAAACGGCCTTGTTGCCTAGAGACGTGTGTGGGACTGTCTTATAGTCCCGTAGTTATTATTTTTTGTACGTACCTGCTTGCGATATATATTCTAACGAATTTCATTAATTCAGTATTTCTCAAAATGTATACACTTTAGTAGCTTAATGTAAACGGCGCAACCCTGACCGGGCCGTTACTAAGGATGAATGAACGAATGCCGTGATTACTTTACTCTTCTTGTCTGCTTCTTATCTGACCTCTGGCTCAGGACTGCATGTATAAGTCAGGGTGACCGTACGTCATCTTTTTCCCGGACATGTCCTCTTTTTCGGACCTTAAAAAACCTTAAAAAAGCGTTCTAAATTTGAGAAAACGTCCGGGATTCGGCTTTAGTTTCGTTATGATGTGCTTAAGGTCTAAGTTCCCGCCTACTCGCACAACAATTGGTCGATTATAAAAGGCTTGCAGCAACTATTGGCCAAATTCCTGCCTCTCAACCATTAGCCTACTCTCAGTGAACACTCGATGGTGAAGCGCTGTTTTGTACGGCGTCAAACAGTTGCTTGACAATAGCAGCAAATGACAGCTGTCCTGAGTCGAAACAATGCCCATGACCATATAAGGGCATTTTTAATCTCATTGCTTCGTATTACCTGTTCATTCAAATGTGTAAAATGATGGTGGAAGGTTCACTCATGACATCTAATATTTTATTTTATTCCTTCAACAGAATGTAGGAAATAATGTAAAACTTGGGCAGAGTGAAACCAAATATATATATATATATATATATATAT